>JAVQJF010094329.1:0-10104 GCA_036023855.1 Gadopsis marmoratus
GTACACACAGAAAACTGAAAGGAGAGAGAAGAGAATGGCATCAGAGAGAGAGAGAAAGCTTTGAGGGGTTTGGAGAAAGGAGGGATTGATGGGAGATGAGCAGCAAAGGGGAGGCAGCAGCAACGCTCTCTGACTTTGGAGATAGACCTCACTCTTCACCCTGAGCTGCCTTCCTTCCTGTTTTGCACACCTTCACACACAGTTGCGGCTCTTTCTTGGCTTTGTAAAGTTTGTCTTCTGAAGAGAAGACATAGCAGTCCCGCGTGAAACGGAGACAAAAAGAGGTTCTGCTGTCGTGAGAGGTAAAAGAGAGAGGAAACTTCACTTTTAAAACAGTGAGGAGCAGATCTAAGGAAGGGTTGAGCGTTACAGCAGTCCTCTTCGCAGCAGCCATTTCATAATTGTCTCCCCAATGGTTTCATGTCGTCAAGACATGAATAGTTTCAATTACCGCCCCTCTTTCAAACTAACTTCTGGCTGAATCCGAATCTTCCCTGTACTTGCAAACTCGCTGTCCACATCTAAAACAAGTTCTCAGGAAACGACATATGCTTATGTTCAATTGACTAAGCACTGTAGGAATTGGGACTGTTGTTTGTCTGGATAAAAGATGGAAATAGTGTGAGGTTTTTACAGTGTTTGCAGAGGGAGGGGGTGCGCTGGTTGGATGGGTCAACATAATGTTGGCATTTAACATGGGAGACTGTTGTTGGCTTTCTGTTTCCTTCCTACAGACTCCTCCAAACTTTATTGAGAAGATTATCCATAATTCATAGCAACCTGGACATGATAAACTAATACTTTTATGTTTGTAGCTAATTTACTAGGTAGACTCTTGTCTCCTCATTAAATTGCTAGTAAACAATCTGTCAAAACACCAAAATCCCACATTTCTCACCCGCCTTTCCTCTTTTTCTCACCATAACCCTTTCAGTTGACCTTTCCTCTCTTTATCCTTGCTTCTCCTGTCCATCCACCTTCTCTGTCCAGTTCTTCCTGCTCCTGCAGTCCAGCCTGCCCTTTTCCTGCAAGTCTAGCCTACAGCTTTTAATGAGGGAACACACACACACACACACACGTTGTGACGTACAGCAGAATGTCACAGCACCTGTCGCACCTCCAGCTCAGTGTCCCAGCTGCTTCCCATGCAGCACTGGTGCGGGACTCGTCCTTTGATAGATCGGAACTTCGGGGCAGAGTGAGGTATTTTTATTTAAATTATTTTTTTTTTTTTTTTTTTTTTGCACATCCTCTGTGAGCACCCTCTGTGCTTTCATCTGAATTCCTTTCATGAACATAATGGGGAATTGTGAAGCCAGAATTTCACCAGGTTGCATCAAGCAGCCAGTCTTGATTACGTACTGTACAGAATAAGCAATAATTATGCTTGGGCTCATATGTGTTTTTGAATTCCAGTTCCAGTTGTTTTTTTAAAATTGAAGCTACCATCTGTCGAGATATACAGTATACACACCGAGGAAATCCAGAATTACGAGAATGGCGATGATAATAAAAGCTAATCTTTTCGAAAACAAATCATATTGTAGATGGTGAACACTGGTGATTAAGGTTCAGTGCAGCTCTTGGTGTAACTGTAGTATCACGTCACGCACAGCCCCTTGCTGAGAGGTATGGATTTGGAGAAAGGAGCACTGATCCAAGCCTGTGTGGTGTGTGTGTGAGCAGAGGCGGCTGCAGAGCCACGTCCTGTGTGAGTTATAGTAAACACAATGAATGATATCTATTCAGAGAGGCTCGTCTATATTGATCGCCCTCGGACTGCGCGTGCACCTCATCTCTTCCTGCTGAGGATTTATTTCCCTGCGCTCATGAAAGAAATAAGAGCCGGAGAAAGATCCTGATGAGATGAGTTGATACTTAATTTTTTTTTTTTTTACACCAAACTTTGCGCTTTTGAATCTGTTTCCTCATTTCCCCTTTCGTCCTCTAGAGCTACACACACACACACACACACACACACACACATGCAAGCACACACACTGTTGCTCCTCTCTGCTGTTTGTGTCCTGGTGTCCGGTGTCAGATCGTTAGTGGGCAGAATCGAAGTGAATCAGCAGTGAGATGCAGGGAGGCAGAGGAGGACACGAGGCTTGCATGTTGTTTCCCCTTCATTAGGCAAAAGGAAATGTGTGTGTGTGTGTGATCATGTTTGTGTGTGTTAGAGAAACAGTTCGAAAAGAAAGGCATGGCTCAAAAGAACCCATGAGATTTGAATACAGAATATATTTTGAGGTGCTTGATGAGTTTGATGAAGTTGCCTCTCTGATGAAAGCATTGGTGTGTGGGTGTGTGTGTGGGGTGGGGGGGGGTATAGTATTGCAGGAGTTTGACAGCATATCCTTGTGTATCTTTCCTCTAATTGAATCCATCCCTCAGGGCGTCACCACTTGTTTACATGCTGACACCATGAAGGTGTGTGTGTGTGTGTGTGTTCACGCTGAAGGCAGAATACGGCAAACTCTCTCTCGTCATTGTTTAATTATAGCCCACCAGCTGGGGAGACAGAGGAAGAGAACGAGGGCAGGAGAAGGAGAGTTATTGATTTAATTAGTCAGATTATTCATATTTAATGTTTTGCTTTGTCTCCATCCTTCTGCCCAAGATTTCTCCTCTGCCTTCCCCTTGATTTCTTTATGCCAATGCATTATTTTTATTTGGTTATAAGGCCTCCAATAAGCAATACATTTCACACACTGTGCACCAGTAAACCCTGTCTGCTGTCTACACGTGTGGCCAAGGGCAGCGAGCGAGGCTGCTAGGTTCACACTACTTTACTCATCCGCCTTTAAAAAAACACTTCCTTTGCCTTGTCAGCTGTAGCGAGGGATGAAATTCTACTTTCTTACTAGGTCTGAGTTCTTTCTGTGACCCTGATCTAGAAAAAATAGGATTTTCTTTTTCTCTGTTTTTTTCCTGATGTGGTTTTTCAGCTTGGTGTCCACAATCTAGTGCAACTAATTTTAACTCATAAAAACCTGGCACATGGGCCTACCCTGCAGCTGTGAGGTAACCCATGTGTAAATTGACTTCATATTTCGTGATTTCTCTGAGCATTTATCACGTTTAATGACTTTCCATGCATTGCACTTTTCAGTAATTCTGTGCATTAGCACCCTTAAACAAACACATACACCGATGAGCCATAACTTTCTGACCACTGACAGGTGAAGTGAAGAACGTTGATTATCTGGTTAGCATGGCACCTGTCACTTGGGGGGGGGTATATATCATTTTGTCAAAATGGGCACGCGTAAGGATGTGAGAGACTTTGACAAGGAACCAAACTGTGATTGCTAGACGACTGGGTCAGAGCATCTCCAACACTGCAGCTCTTGTGGGGTGTTCCCGGGCTGCAGTGGTCAGAACCTACCAAAAGTGGTCCAAGGAAGGAAAACCTCTGAACCGGAGACAGGGTCAAGGGCGGCCAAGGCTCGTTGATGTGCGAGGGGAGCGAAGGCTGGTCCGTGTGGTCCGATCCAACAGACGAGCTGCAGTAGCTCTGGTTCCATCTTCTCCTTTACCATAATACTGTTCAATAGAAGTCTTTGTATTATATCTTGCCACCACGGTGCGTCAACAGATGTTTGCTCTCGCTGAAACTTTCACTGCCACCACTCTCAAGCTAGAGGACTGAGTGTCTGAGCTTTTGTTTCCTGTAATGATCCCACTCTCCAAACTGACTGATCTTTTTTAATTGCATCCCTTTGGTCTTACACAACTTTCTGTGCGTCCTCCAGTGTGTAACATGATCCTGTGCCGCCTTCCAGACGCAACCATCATTACTCGACCGATGCTACCGAGGTTATTGGCGGTTACGGACTCATCTTCCCTCCAGCCTGCATCTATTATTCAATATTCCTGCTCAATACTATATTGGAAATACCACAGAGTATCACCCAGTAGCCCTTGGAATTACATTCAAGTTGGATGATTCTGTAGCAGATGATTTATGTCCAGTATTCAGAATGCAGGAAGCAGTCTGCCCTTTGTTCAGTGAGGTATAAAGTAAAGGTTTGGAGGTTGGGGTGGTGGTTGAGCACTGATTTTCATGCAAGAGACAGTAGTTTACAGACCGTCATGATCCAACACTTACAGGGGAACTCTTGTGACTATAGCTGGGGGTCTCATAATTATTTGAAGATCAAAATTAAAGCAGCAGAGGCTGAGATATCCTGGCTAGTTATCGGTCAAGCTCCAAAAACCCAGGATCCTACACTTCCCACAATGCACCTGGACAGTGCCTTTTGTTAGACCCTACCTTCCTGGTAAATGGTCACATCTTTCAAACCCTCACACCCCCAGTTTCATTTTGTAACGCAGACTTCTGTTTCAAACTTGAAGTCCTCAAGAATAACCCGGGATTACTCACTCTCCATGACGAGTACATTGACCTAAAGTGTAAAATAGGTGGAGTGCCCTTTTAATGTTGGCTTCTTAAATTTTTTTGTTTTTTTGTTGAACATATCCACAATATTTCCCTAACTTTAACCAAACTGTAGTTGCCTCATAAATCAGTTTTCAAAGTCTGTGACTGTCCACTCAAAGCTTGGAAAAAGGCGCCGCCTCACCCTCCCTTAGTTTACTTTGCTTAGTTTCCCTCAATTCCTGGATGCCTATTGGATCATGACTGTTATTTGACCCCATACACACTCAACAATTGAGCCGAGGTCTGTTCTAAGGCATTTATCAGGTTCTTACTCTGGGGAAAACAGTACAATTCCCCCAAACTCCTGCATCTCTGAACTAGCTCTTTAACCAAATCTCACACATTTAGGCTATTCCATGTGATCTCCCCTTGATAACTAATGTCATATTGTTTTCACTTCCATTCACTGAGGCTCCCCTGAAACCGTGTGGAGCCCCCCCCCCCCCGTAGGGAGGCCCGCCTCCCACTCTGAAAGTCTCTGTCATAAATAAATCATTTTAAAAGTTCACCAAAGCCGAACTACGCGCTCCAGCTTCCCGTGGATGTACTTTGCCACAGCTGACGAATCCAGTGATTGCTGCATGTCCATTAAAATTAATTGAAGCCGCCCCTAAATGTCATTTATAAATGCTGGTGTGACTCTAACTGGGAGCAATGTAAAAGGTTACTTTAACATGCATCTCTTTTAGAGAGAAAAATGGTGACTGATACAGTTTGGCTGTGTATCCATTTAATTTTGGTGGGATATTCTTCGGAGGATGAAACCTGATGAATTTGGTGAACACCAGACCTTTCCCCTAATGCCAATTATTACCACTTACTTCTACACATAATCTAATACCACAGGCTACATTATAATTTCACCTAATAAAGATCCATATCCATATCATGTTGTTGTTTGTCCTGCACTCAGTTTTTTTTGGTGGGTGGCCGGCTGTGGGGCCATGCTGACCCAGCTGCATTATGGGTCAGCGGGGATGAACGAGCGAGCTGGCAGCTAATGCGATAAGACGGGACAGGTCGTTTGTCCTCACAGCCTATGTGCACACCTTTACACACATGCACACACAGTGGAAAGGACCCTTTTCCACCCACCCACCGACACACACGGATGACAAACTGTCTGTTGTGTCTAACATTGTTAACCAGACTGGATGCAGGGTGCTGACTGTGGATGCAGTAGCAATCTATAATATATGTGGGCGTGTGTTTGTGTGTATCCATGCAGCCCACATATCTGTTTTATAGAGTGTGTGTGTGTGTGAGTGTGTATTTATTGAAGCAGTGTCAGCCTAATCTGTGTTTGGTCTCCTCATTGATTGGTGTCACATAGCTCAGGCCGGCGTTTAACCTAGCTACATTAGGAATGCCCACTTCGACCCTGTGGTCAATTAAATTCATGCACTGTGCATCAAGATGTCTTCACATTCACTAACTCTTAGTCAGCCTCTTTCTGCATCTGGCCCTGCTGTCTTTGTCTTTAACGTGCCTATCCGACACTGGCGCTAACAATCTGAACATTTTCCAGCGCGCCTTGCAAACAGATCTCTGGTTAACAGGGTGCAATGACTGCCACTCAGGACTGACACAGATGGGCTTTCCCACTTCCCAGATTCCTCTGTGGCTCATCTTTCCTCATGAAAACGTTTTTGTTTTGATAGCGAATTGGGGTGGAATCACTTTGTCAAAGGAGTGTACAAATTTGAATGGGCTAATGAGGTCACTGGAGAAAGCCTGGAGAAATGCTTCTTTGTTTTGCTTGTTGTTACTGCAAGATTTTGACGCTTGTCATTGGTTCGCGAGCTGTTATTATCTCTTTCTGTTATATACCTTGACTGTTGTTCCCCACATGGTTCGAGCGAGCGTCCATGCTGGTGATCCTGCTGAACTGCGTGACACTGGGCATGTTTCATCCCTGTGAGGACATCGACTGCGACTCTGAGAGGTGCAAGATCCTGCAGGTAAGGCAATTTATGGCTTGATATGTTATGTGTTGAACGTGTTGTCTTTTCGCACTTTGTTTAATACGGAGCAATTTTTCCCAAAAGCAGTGGGGATGTGGCAATATGTAAGTGACAGCACAAAACCCAGAATCTGACACTCGCATGCACCTCACGCCACGATTGGCCAGCAGGGTTTGAACTTCTCTCTCTAGCTCTCTTTTTTCATTCAGACACAACGATTTCTGACACATTTAATGTGAACAAGCGAGTGCATCACTAACAATGTCTTCCTGGAGACACTGTCTGGAAATGTGCACCGTTATCCCCAGTTTTATGTGGTCTCGGGCCAAGCTCCAAAACTGTTGGATCCTGCATTTCCCATAATGCAACTCAATTATGTCTTTTTGTGAGACTTTGACCTAAAATTGAGATCCCCATTGATTATTAAAGCGTGTTATTTGTCTGTTTAGTTAGTTAGTATAGTTGGCTCTGTTTCACCAGTGAAACCTGGCTGGTAACATGAAGTAGAAGTACTGTTGCTATGGTAACCCGAAGTTTACTATGCCTTCGACTCTTTATTAGAAACGGTGTTTTAACTGTTGATTTGAACTGTGCTTGAGGTGTCTTGTTGAAAGAAACAAGCACAGAGACACGACAGTGTGACAGATTTATATCTAGCATTCAGTTGTCTTCCTTGATCTTTATTTAATAAGACAAGTACAAACCTCTGAAAGGCCTTCCAGTGGGATGAGCAAGAAGAAAAGAAAAAACAGATGTGACACTAGGAGATAAAGACAACAAATACGGAGCAATGGCTGGGAAACATCAGACATTACAGCAAAGCAAAATCAGCACATGTGTTTATATGGCAGAATATGCGCAGGAACACTGTGATGATGACAATTTTCTAAACCAGAGCCACTGAAACAATATTATCCGGCATATCTGGCCTTTGCAGCTTCCCCCATTTGCATTATCTCCGATGGAAAACAAACAACATCATTGTGCGAAGGCGTCTCCATTAATTTATTGACCTCCTTTTAACCTTAACAAACACTAATGGAGGAGCATTGTTGTTCTCGTGGTAAAGCACAGAGGATAGAAAATAAATGTCTTCTGCGTCGGGCGAGGTGAGGTGCAGTAGAATAGATCTGTGTTATCTGGCACTGTTCATCTTGTGCAGTGAAAAGATAATGTGCTTGCAAAGTGGTTCCAAATAGATTGAATCAGGGCAGAGTCCTCTTATTTTCTTGTCCACTGACTCAGTGAAATTGAGCAGTTTAATTCTAAAATGAGATATGTACCATTTAAAAAAAATAGAGCCGTAGTTCGAATATATGCTTCCAGATATTAAAGTTGATTTATTGATCTGAAGCATTTTTTTTATGTAGTCATCCTTCCAGTTTCTCTAAAAATGTATGCATTCTCATCATTTTATTTCATGAAATCTAAATATTGTCTTTGAAAAACAACGGAAAGGAACACAGAGTTGAGGGACGAGGAGGGGAGGAAAAGAAAGGACATTGGGAGGAAGTTAAATGAGAAGAAAGAAGGGGAGAGGAGAGTGGAGGAGAGAAAAGAAAAAAAATAGGGAAAGAAAGAAAAGGTGTGGAAATAGGAAATGAGAGGAAAGGAATAGAATTGAGAGGAAAGGAAAAGAAGAAGATGTCAGGAGTGGGGAAGAGAGTAGAGGAGAATAAAATGAAAGAAAGAGGAGAGGGAGTGAAAGGAAAGCTAAAGAAAAGTAGAAGGAAGGCAAATGGGAGCAAAAGAAATGTAAGGAAAGGAAGTGACAATAGAGAACAATATAGAAGGTGAACGTGGAGAATAGAATGGTTTGAGATGAAAAAAGAGACAGGAAGAGGATTTGAGTCTGCTGTTGCTAGGGCAGCCCGAGCCCGTCGACTCAATATGAGATGTGATTTCGTTCATTGGCTCTCCTCTCCGGATCGCAGATGAATGTACAGCCTCGAGGTTAAATGCATTCTCGTTGGTTCCTCGCTTCCTCCTTTTCAATCTGCCCCATCACTCCCAGCAGCGATATGTTAAACTAAATAACCCTACACACTTGCATGCACTTGTCTGCCTTTGATCCGTCGCTCACACTCTCTGGAACAAACTGACTCTCCGGTTCTCTCACTATTTACACCCTCTCTCCCACTCTAGACATGCCGTTGCCTCAGTCCCTCCTTATTTCTTATCTTTTCCTTTTGTCTTTTTTTCTAGCGAGAGCCTGGTTTGACTGTACAACCTCTTGGAGGAAAATATTTGCCACGATACATGCTCTTCAAATTGATTTTGATAGCATAGCATAGGGGTAACAGTAAAACAAAAAAAGAAATAGGCCATGTGGTGCAAATTGTTTCATTTAGTGTGGTTTATTCTGCGTGCAGCACATACAGAGCCTCGACTCAAACAGAAATAGGACTCTTTGTACTTGTTCTTGTGAAAGAACTCATAAACAAATACATGTTACAGTCCCGATGTGCCGACGTGTGCAGAATCTACTTGTGTGGCTCGTCTTTATTCCACCTCCCTGAGCTTAAAACAAACATTTAGTGGGTCTCTAAAAGGTGTCACTATGTTTTTGACTGAATATCCAAAACAGTGAAATGAAAGAGTTGGTGACTCTTAAGTTAACTTTCTGAGTAGGCAATATTGTGGTGCTGTCTTTAAATTTTTGGTCAGTATCACCTCTGAGAGTAAATATCACGCACGCACCGTAAGTCGGCCCTGATCTGTCACAAGTGCACCGTTCAAGTTGCCTCAGAAAGCGGAGAATCTCACAGTTCAGCTGTTTTGTAGAACGTGTTTAGCGTGGCATCGATGCTAACTAGATAGTTACTGCATTAACAGAAAACTTTCAGGTCCACGTGTCACTCGAAACAATTACAGTTACTAACATTACACAAAAATATATGCGTTTTAAAATATACGTAATTATGAATTTAATTATGTCAATCATCCCAATAAACATCAGTAAAATAACGTAATGTACAAAATAAATCTCCACTTACACCACTATTTAATGCTACATCGTTTTCAAAAGATTGTTCCACAAGCCATATACCAAAATATGGCAACTTTATATTTTCTTTAAAGCTAAGATTTTGCTTGTCTGTCACCACTAGTCAATGCAACTGTGTGTTAAAGTGTTTGCATGATTCGTTGGTGCAAACAATTTGAAAACAATTCAAGTATTGCAGTGTGAAGGCTGCAGCTGTTAGTGTCAGTTGCAGCTACACATGTCAGTGCCTGAGCTCTCAGATCAGGGCTGTGCTTAACATGGTCGTGCTAGCATTGGCGCTAATGAGGGAGCCCAGCCAGGCCTCTCAATGGCTCTCATCTCTAATGCAGGCCAAATGAGGCCTCATCTCCTGACACAGCTAATGGCTACTGTAATGGTCGCTGTGTAGCTGCAGGGCAGAGAGAAAGATGACCCGTGCGTCATGTGTCGGCGTTGTTGAAGCGTTGCCCTGAGGCATTATTAACAATTTGTTGTAATCACACTTAAATGTCGCTTTAAATTCACTTGTTTTCAGCTTCGTTACGACATGGTCGGATATCACCGAAGGCAGACATTCAGTCAGTGTTTAGATTGTTATTTCATACATTAACATCACTGTGGTCCATCTACAATTAATGGATGCATTGCTGTTATATTGTATACACACTTTTAGTCCAATAGTTGCCAGTACAGACATTCATGCCCCC
>JAVQJF010094331.1:0-60485 GCA_036023855.1 Gadopsis marmoratus
TTGCCCCCGGTGGAGGCCAGCATGGCAACTGTGTCCCCATCGGTGTATGAATGTGGTGTCCCCTAAATGTCTGTTTGTCTGCCCTGCGATTGACTGGCGACAAGTCCAGGGTGTTTCCCTGCCTCTTGCCCAAATGTTAGCTGGGATTGGCTCCAGCCCCCCCTGCGACCCTTCGGGATAAGCAGTCTGGTTAATGAATGTTGCTCAATCTTGATTGGTGCACAGAGGTATGCGATGTCGCCTTTTTTCCCCCGCCCACTTCAAACCGGTGAGAAGAGCTCGGAGAAAAAGAAGAAATACAAGAATCTGTAACGTGAAATCTCCCCAAACTAGCAGAAAATAGTGTGTTTATGCAGAACCCCATAACTCATAGTAGAAAACGGATTTAGAAAATAAGTTTTCAGGGCCTTTTAAACATTGTAAGACATTCTATTCTATTTGTAGGTGTTTGAGGCAGTGCATCCTTTTTGGCTGTCAGTGAAAGTACAAAACAAATTCTGTGCACCGGTAATCGTTTCAACCTGTAAGATGTTTTTGCGTTGTGGAGGAATTGGTCTGGGAATGAGGAAGAGCTCACCATCACTGTCAATAAACTCCTGCAGGGCTTTGAACGAGCCAGACTGCCGAGGCTCCTGGGGCTCCTCCTGGTCCTTCTGTAACATCTGGTACACGTCAGACTCCTCAATGCTGGTCAAAGTCCTGGGGCTGAGCAGGACATACAGAAAAACACCTGGTCAGGATATAAACACAAATGCACACTCTGCTATCTACTCACTCATATGACTGTGGCAAATTTAACTTCTTTTCTTTTCCACAGTCAATTCAATTTCAACATTTCTAACATGCTGTTAGTTGCTGTATGGTGCAGGGCTTTGAAAGAACCTGACCGCCATGTTTAAGCTGCACACACAGTGAGAACCATCACCTCTCAGGCTTTTGGTGAACCAGGCCTCGGATCTGGCCCTCCATGGCGTCCTGGATGTTGCCTGAGGAGTACAGGCCTATAGGAGTGTTGTAGGCCGAACTGACCACCTGACGCTTGTCATCGATGTTCGCTGCAGCAACAAACGGCTGAGCTCTCCGGTTGTGAGCAGTGCCAATAGGTTTATATTCCTACAGGGAGAAGGAAACACAATAACGATAATGATGTGAAGCAGCTTTAATAAAACGTGAAACCATTTCTCACAAACCTGCTGTTCTGCTTCCAGGTTGACTTTATATGGGTGAGCTCTACCTTCATCCACAACACGTGGTGACCAGAGTCTTGATTCATTCCTTGAAACGAAAAACAGATCCTGGTCAGAAGGTCTCCTCAACATGACTGATTGTTGAATGTCTGTGTGTGTGAGTCCTCTATAATCTCAACCTATAAAACATCAAAACTGAGGTTTAAATGTTTGCTTACATGTTGGCCCTTTCCTGTCATACCATGGGATTTCTTTTTTTCTTTTATGTCCCATGACGCAATCCACAAAAGAAAGATAAGAGCATGCTCACAGCTGGAAAATGTTAAAACTAAATTCAGATGAAAACTTAGGAAAGCTCCTAAATTATTGAAATATTTTATCTGATGTACTAACTGTACATAAGATAAATGTTAGGGGTCGTGAGATGATAAAACAGGAAACAGACTCTCTAACTTTCCTGAACTCTTATTTCTGGTAAATTACCGGACAATTTTGCCTCTTCAGGCCTCCAAAAAGTATATACATAAAACACTCACACAGTCAAAAAACCAAAAGAAAACAGTATTCGGTGGCAACTGACATTCAACTGGTGACTAGGGGTCGCAAGTAGACAATACTTTGTTCTAAGGAGTTACAGGCCAAAAAGGTTGGGAGCCACAGCTGTACAGTACCAGGAAGGATTACAGAATTAGGACAAGTTGATATGGACCTGCTGGACACAGCAAAAGCAACAACAGTGCAATATGTAATCCAATAGAATATGGCCTTTAAACTTAATTTAGAATTGAATCAGCTGTCTGACACAAACATTTTGCAGTATAAGCTTTTCAAACAACGTAATTATTGCAAGGCTGTTGTATTAAATTTCAGTGTTCTGTGCAGGCGTTGCCTTTGCTGGGTCCACCACCTGTTTGTGCGCATGCTTTTCTGCGTATAACCTTTCAACAGTAAGACAGAGCTGATAGGTGGACTCTTTTATCTTGTTCTGGGCTTCACAGTGCAGCAGGTCTGTAGCTGGGACGCCCTCAATGGCCAGGATGACATCGCCGGCGCACAAGTTGGCTATGGAGGCCTTACTGCCGGGAGTGATCTGGAGGGGATAAACAATGGGGGGGAGGAATGCACAACAAATAAAGACTGTGGCTTTAAGTATTCGATGAGATGATACAGACAGGTGACAAATTAAAAGAAAATGCTGTGGCTTTTGCAATGACCAGATCTCAAGAGATTCTCTTGATTTGCATTTGTTTTTACACAACTCAAAATTATACGCAGTTTAATCCCTTGAAAAATAAATCTGACCATAAATAATTTCCATATAATTAATTTTGAGTTCCAAGCACAAACAAAAATACGTCTTGGTCAAATTCAGCTGACATCTCTAATGGTTGGGGGTCATGAGAAGTTGGTTGAAAAGGTTGAAGGTTGAAAACCCCTGATTTAGCAGATTAGTAGAGGTGAAGGGAAGTAGGTCTGTTGCTTTCATGCATCCATCTTTTCTAAATACATTATAATCTGTTGCCACGTTCTATGAAACGGGGATGCATTTTCCCTTGTGGCATAACTGATTTTCTCAAGTGTCAAGTAGTTCATTCATTCTTTGATCAGCACACCAAATGTTGGAGGTTTATATCTTTCCATTTAAATAGCACAACTCTGCAAAATGTTATTTAGTGGTTGCCAGAAAATTGTCCACGCAGAACAAGAGCAGAACACATGCGAGGGGGTAGCTGTTGTTTGGTAACACCAATAACATCTAGAATCAATATCTTTTCTAAATTGAATCAGTTTGGATTTTGACTTACACTAATGTAGTCTTTGCACTGATTAATTCATTCTAATTTAATCCCAGCCCAGTGTATAATTTCTTCTGGGGCTGCGGAGGAGGCCAATTGTTAAGTTCTTCTTCCATTTTTCAGTTAATGAAGGGGTTCAAAACTATGCAAATGAATAAGAGTATATACTCTTCTTATAATTAGTTACATAGAGTGAATCCTAGAGCAACGTCCTCTAATGTGTTCAGCTGGAAAACATAATCCCCTGCCCCTCTCTTTCTGTCTCTCAATGAATCCTGTTCCAGCAGGCCAGTACATACAGGTGGGAGCAGCATGGTTTAAGGCTATGGTCTGTTCTCCATCACTGTCACTTCATCTTTTAATACAGAACTCAACCGGCACATTGCTCATGTTCCCCCGCTGGGATGACAGCTTTATGTGATTTTTAATTTTTCTTTCTCCGAGTCTCACCTGGTCTAAATTCTCCTGCAAAGCACAAAACACAGACTCCACCAAGATGCCCACCTTTTCAGGCTACCTCATAATGGACAAGATTCAGGCCATTCATGACCTAATTTCTACATTTTATTCCACCAAATGTACTCTGCAAAACACTAACTGTCCTCTGAGATGCAACAGGAGGGCTCCGGTTAACGGCACGGCATTGCCCTGGTTGGTATGCATGTGTGTAAACCGTCCCTCCCTTGTCATGGAGATAAAGTAAACATGCGCCGCTTCCCACTAAGTGACAGCATCCAGATGGAATATGTGTTGTGCTGGCCAGGAAGTGATCAAGATTAATAAGAACTCAGAAAGTCATCAGGGTCACAGAGATCCTCAGGAGGCAGCTTCAAACCCAACCGAACATTCCCACTCATGCTACACAGGCCATGACCTATGCTCAGCCATATTGCATTACGGGACATAGGAAACCTAGCTACGCTGGGATGTTACATAGAAACCTGAATGAGGTCATCTGCCTATAAATAACTGTGGATGCAAGTGCTGAGGGGATGTCTCATGCTGCCAAAGAGGGAGCAGTAATCTACAGTGAAGCATTTGTCGGACTGTACGTTTTACTGCTCTGAGTCGCTGTTACCTGAATCTGTGCTTTTTATTGGACTCTTTTCTTTCCACGCAGCTCAGCTGTCATGTCAAACATTTGTCTTTGTTTAAATTACAAACATCTTTCCACCTTTTCCATTTTTCTTCCTGCCTGTGCTTTCTTTCTTGCTTTCTTCCCTCCAGCCTTCCAACTTTTCTTTTCTTCTTTTCTCTTCCTTTGCTCCCCCCCCCCCCGAGCTTCCGTGTGTCTTTCATCTTTCCTTCCTCAACTTATCTGCAAGCATGAAAATTATTATTATTAAAAGATTATTGGACTCGAATGATTGCAAATGAATAATGTTTCTCCGTATTTGCTAGATGTGTTCGTGGGAAACTATTAGCTAACACGAACGCCATAACAACATTATAAAGGTGATACAGTGTTTACAGCTTGTTACGCTGCCCCCAAATGGCCAAAAAAAAAACAACAAAATCAGCTAATGCAAGCTCCAACAATGCTGGATCCTACGCTTCCCATAATGCAACTCAATCGCTCAATTAAGATAGACTTAGACTCTCCACTCTCAAGCTAAAGATAATAACAGCAGCGGTTTTTTTTTTTGACAAAGCTCCTCCAGAGCCACGGGAGACATTACACACCTGTTTTCACAGGACCAGTAGTAGCAGCCCCGTGACATAACGATCAAGTAAGCTGACCTTGCTGTGTAAATTCGGCCGAGTGCCCCTTTAAGGCTGCTGCTGTCTGCTGAAGAAACAGATGATTATCTCTTGTGTTTACTTTCCTCAACCAGCTGGGAACACCGGCGGGTCATGAAGAGGAAGATGTTCCTGACCAAAAATGGCAGTGAAGGGAGACACTGGACTCACTTGTGTTTAAATTCAGCTCGAGGTCACTGCAGCAACAATATCTTTAGTTTGCCTCATAGACAGTCAATGTATTTTGTCAGGTTTTTTATGATTTCCTTCAATGTAACTTCTCTCTTATTTTAACACAATGCTTCTTTTATTACGTGCCGACACATCTTTTTACTCCCCCTGATTCCTCCCCCTCGTCTCCTTCCTCGTCCATCCCAGCCTTCTCTCATCACCGCTCTCATATGGGCCGCTGGGTGTCCACTAGCACAACAGGTGTGAGGCTGCTGGACAGAGCCAGTGGTTTGGAGGCCTAACTGTGCTTTTAGTCAGTAGTTCCTGAGGTCCTTCCCTAAATATAGACACGCGTAACCCCGGGGGACAGTCTGGATGCTGATGAACACGCCACTGTTCATATCCAGTTCACTTTTGTCAGAAGTGGTATTTCTATTTCCAGAGAGAGAGAGAGAGTGAGAAAATGCATGAACATAGAAAATATAGCCATTTTAAACAACAATGGAAACCCTTTCTGTTCGAAGAGTCTTGACCTATTTGGAGCTGTCAAACCTTTACAATGGTAGTTATGGTAGATTGTTTTTTATGTGTTTGTATGTTGCGTATTTCACTGTACATACTGAAGTTTTTTCTTTTTCCCTTATTATTTATTTATTCCCCTCTTCTGTCTTTCTTTCCTTGGTGTTTTTCTTGTTAGCTTTGGACAGCGCCAGGCTAGCTGTTTCCCCTTGCTCCCAGTCTTTGTGCTAAGCTAACCGGCCGCTAGCCCCGGCTAAGTATTTATTGTACAGAAATCTGTACAGAGTGGCATTCTAGCCAAGTAAAAGTAAATTGTCTTTCCCAAAATGTCGAACAATGGAATCAATTCTTAGAAGTAGGCCTAAGCTTCTGGTTATTCAGTTGTTTGGCTTCACTTTGTATAAACAGGAAATACCATATCAGTTCCAGGAAAGGCTCATTTTCATCAACAGATGAAGATAAATTCAGATTCACCCATTTGAATCAGCAGCCGTGACCTTCTACACAGTTTGCCCTTATCTCTTTAACAAAGTAGCTTTCTAATAAATCATTTGTTCATCCAAAGTATCTTTAATTTGGTTACCGCGAGTTTGCTTTAATGAATTACAGTTACGTTAGTTTAACAGACGCAACGTGTCATCTCCCAGCTCACACTGTGACGTCAGCCTACAATGGCGACAAGCTGCATGATGCTGCCTGTTGGCCTCAAGCCGACGTTTACTAGCTTTTGAACAGCTGCGCCGTTAGATAGATACATATAGAGTCTTCTCTATTCACTGAAAAATTCACTGTCGTCTATGTGCTGACTCGGCTCTCAGCACGAATGCCCCGAGCGTGTGGAGGATTTAAACAAGTTTGTCCAAACATATAAAGTGGATTCTAATTTTCCTTTTCTTCCGTATTTGTCATTAGGGATTAGTCAGATTTGATTAATAGGCTTGTAACCTCACTGTGCCCCTAAATTCTTCAGTCTGAAAACCACTCAATGAGGCATTTGTGTGTGTGTGTGTGTGTGTGTGTGTGTGTGTGTGTGTGTGTGTGTGTGTGTGTGCTCGCTACATGTCAGAGTACGATGTAAGCTGCTATTTGTATCTAAGCCTCTTGCATTTGCTGTGGCACAGGTGCAAACCCCATACCACACTGAGCCCAGACAGACTCCTTCTAGCATGAACACGATGTCGACACTAATGCAAACACAGACTCCCCTGGACTGGACCACCAGAGGATTAAATCACATTCACATTTACATTTTAGACATTTGGCTGATGTCACAAAAGTACTGTGGGAACATCATCAAATCCTTGAACATCAATTTAGACGCAACCAACGGTAAAGACGGTAAAAGCTGCTGACAGGTTTTTTGCTTTGACGAAGTTATTGAGAGGAAAATAATTGTTCTTCTGTTCTTATAATAGAGACGTCCGATCACTCACTCACCCTGGAGATGGTTAGGGGCTGGTTGAAGTCCTTTCCTCCTGCCAGGCGAAACCCCCAGGGAGCCGGACCATCCAACACCACATTGAGTGGCATGACCCTTTAATGTCTCCCCGCTGTTAGATAACAACAGCACAGGCAGTGAAGTGCACGCTGCGGGGAACACAGTTAAAGAGCAAAGGCACATCAAAGTGATGGAGATTTTGAACCATGTGGGCGGTTGCGGGGGGGAGGAGAATGGACAGACACCACCCCAGGAGTGAAGCAATTGGTCAGACTTTTGGGAACTGGCTCCCAGACGGCTCTACCAGCATTTACTCACCAGTTTTCCTGTTTCTGTTAAGCACTTTTTTTCTTCTTTTCTCTCCAAATAGAAGCCAACGTTTTGCTTCTTAAATCAGCTGCTACCAGAGATTCAGTTGTCTTACGCAAATCCAGGTTAGGCTCACAGTCTGCGAGTACCTATATGGGCACTTGTAGACAGAGTGAAGATGTTAACCAGCCCCCCCCCCTCCTCCTCCTCCTCCTCCTCCTCTTGCTCTAGTTGACGGGTCTTGCTGCTCCTGTCCTTATTTGGTCTGGAGGCCCAGCTCCACTCTGAGGCCCTGAAGGTCCCATAGGCACATTCCAGCCACTATTGATCTGGATGGGACCCAGGACTCTCACCCCTGAGCTTGTCAACAATCCAGATCAACGCATCATCTCTCTTTTTCTGGGTGAAATGGGTCTGTTTTTTCATCTCTTTTCAGATTTACTCTAGCCTACAAAAAACATTGCTCTTATTATAGTGTTCCAGCCGACTGAGGAAAGTTTTCGTAAGTTTCCACATGTCCTTCCTGTCTGCATAATATCCAAAAACTATTCAAAAAACAAACACCAAAGGCTTTCTGTGGCTACCAGAGCACTTTGTCAACAAACTGTGAGTAGGGCTTGTTAATCTAGGTCAGCACTGATAGGCTTTAGATCCAAGTAAATTAATGAATAAAGCACAAGTTAAAAACAGCTGTGCAAATTAAGAATCGCGCCACAAAATCCATCATCTGCGTGGAGCGTTGAAAATCTTACTCCATGCTAGTATTTCAAAGTGAACCAGAATCATGTTTGTTTCTGCAGTTGCCATGATGATGTAACTCCCTGAAAAATAAGGGAAGTTGACAAAGCGTTCATCCTCCAAAACATCTCTCCCTGTGGACAGACATGTGAGAGTCTGCCTGCATTAAGTTTCCCATCCCCTCTCCATCGCTAATTCACACCTGCAACAAAGGCATGTGAGCATATACTATAGCATACATATCCAGTGTCTAAGCCAGTAATATGTACTGTCCCCTTGTGTGTGATGTACTTGCTAAACCTGTTAAATAAAAGTCTAAAAATGTCTAAAAATGTCTGTTTAACACATATCAACTGAAATAGTGGTTAAACCATCAATGCAGCTTAAAATAGCTTCGCCTCTTTTTGGTACTTCCTACATAAAAGGATTTAAATAAAAAAAGAAATCATTAAAAGCGTATTTCTGATTTTAGGTAAGTGTGAAATTTACACAAATATGTAAGAAAACCAGCTTTTATTCTTTCATTAAATTCAGCGTAGTGTTAAAACCTTGAAGACAGTTTCAATGGCCTCTCTGGTGGAAAGTGTGTTGCACCTGTAACCATGCTCAACGACGACGTCACGGTGTACTGACACACCCTGGAGAACACTTCTATGTCACTGCAGCGAGCAGTTACTTTTGTTATCCTCAACAATTCCAATGAAAAGACCAAAACGAGCAATGAATTGATAGCACTAACAAGTATTGTCTGTACTGTCAAAACTTCATGTTGCTTGTTTCTCAACATCCATTGTTGCTCCAAAACTATTAAAAACACATGAATGAGCCACAAGAGTTTCACTGGGTGACATGTTTCTCCATCGTTCTGAACTGTTTATTTTCTTTTTTTGTCTGTCCCACATGCATCTTCTGGCTGCTGTAAATATCCACAACTAAATTAAAATAGTCCCCAACAAATACACTATTTACTCTCGTTTGAGTAATGTTGCTAAAAACTACGCTACTAGACCTTTTCTTATAATAAAAAACACTATATCTGTGACCTGTTTCAGTAAAACAAAACGGGTTTGGCGCTGAGTATACAGCTCTGGAAAAAATTAAGAGACCACTCCAAATTCTCCAAATGTTCCAAAGTTCATTTTACTCAAACACATACCTATAAATAGTAAAACCAGAGAACTGATCATTTTGCAGTGGTCTCTTAATTTTGTCTGAGAGAGGAACTAATGAACGGTTGGTTTTGGTCTTTCCATCACCAGCTATATCCTCATAAACATCCTTAGCTGTTTTCATGTCGCTATTTATGTTTCAACATTTGTCAAACTTCATCAATGAGATATTTGTGTGTCTATGAACTTTCATGGTACATCCCATTACATCCGAGACATTTGCAAATCCTTTTCCGTAGGTTTGGAAACTTCTTCAAATTAAATTGGCACGTTGCTATACACCAACTTTTGACATGTGGAATTGTGTGAAATAGAAAATAGAGAGGACGTGAATGTGCACCACCTTTTGTGTTTGGAGTAAAATGGAAAGGGGTCAAAAACTGTGCAGCATACCTTTAAACATCAAATGTGAGAGTTCCTTTTTAGTCATCAACTAACACAGCTGTCCTTTCTGTAAAGCTGAAAAAAAAAAAAATGGAAATATTTAATCTACCAGCTGGATTTTATTAGCAATACAGCCCCATAAAATCATTCAACAAATGCTAAGTTATTGTAGAAATACTTAGGTCCAAGAGTGTGCATTGAATTTGATTTTAACATGAATAACATAAGATTTACACTTTTATTACATGTATAAACATATCAGGAGTCAAATCCATGTTCTTCAATCCAAACCTGTTCCTAACGTTGCATCAAAGGCAGACTCGAGGTTTACTGTGGGTTTCAACACTGTAGAGTTTGTGATCATGTTCTGTGCACACTTCCAATACACTTTCCTGACGTGTTCTAGGCTATATATGCATAAATTAATTTTTTGCATCACAGAAGGGGTTTACATATACATGGCTATTAAATTAGTGAGTTTGGACATAAGGCAGCAGTCACCAACTCTCCTCACTCTACCTACACTAACTTCAGGTTAAATACGTCACGGGCCTCTTCAAACAACAAATAACCCGAGGAAAAAAGGCCTACATGCCTGGCTACAATAATAATTTTGAAAAAGTGGAAATTAGCACCACTGATGAAGAATGTGAAGAAAGAAGGAGAGGAAACCAAATGCGATGGTGGGTGAGAAAAAGCTGACTTTATAAAGTGGTTGTTGGCCATTTTACAGCTCTCATACAAAAGGCTTACAAAAACACCCCACACAGACACACACACACACACGCACACACAGACACACACTAGCTGAAATGACGTATGATGTGTGAATGAGAAAACAAAACATTTTAAGGTGCTTTAACAATTGTTTTGTCGTCAGTGTCCATCCTCCAACACATAAAATGAGAAAAAAGAACTAAAACTTAAATCATATTCACTGAGCATGACAAGATAGGATGGAAATTGCCAAAAATTCCTAATAGTACATAACTACATGACCCACTCACTGACAACAGGGTTAAAAGATGCCACCAAAGTCTAGTGGAAAAACTGCAGTTACACGACTGACATTTTGGATAAAATGCCATCTCTTCCTGCATCTGACTTAAATAATTCAACATAAAACATAACGACACATCAACTATTGGGTTATTTGTCACTCAGCACCTATCTGGACGATACTTTACTTGACAATTAAATAACAATCCATCAAATGTGGGTTTGCTGAGAAGATGCTAATAAAGCAACGTGTTGTTCCATCCATTCTAAAAAAAAAAACATTGTCTCATAACCCCATAACACAGCGCTTGTCCTCTAATAAATATAATACCTAAAAGGCTGGTGACCTTTTTGCATACACTTTTCAAACACGACCAATACACCCCGAAGCCTCATAGTCACATTAACCTCTAGTGTGTAAAATCTGAAGAGAAATTTCAGGGAAAACAAACACGACATTGTGTTAAGGTTTCGTTAAAGTGCATCAATCCTAGTGTGAAGGTGAAGAAGCAACAAGTTGAAATTATTTTTGTGTTTTCTAATCTTATACTTGAAATCTAATGCATTAGACTTAGACAGCAAGTACAACAGTGTCAATGATATTTCTCCCACTTCCTCATTTGCAATACTTGAAACAATTGTTTAATAATGATTAATGATAGTGTTTCAGGACAAATATATCCCCAAATTCTTATCAACCAATTAATACCCTGGGTAACACATAACATTGATACATGCACAGTCTTTATCACATGTAACTGTGGGAAGTAACATCCTTTAACCTGAAATATTGGCTGCATGGCTGCAACCCCTTCAACACAGTTCGTATACAACAGACCTTCTGACAGAATACTGTTTTTACAACACTCTCTGCGCTGAGTGTCTTTGGGGATATTTGTAAGAGAACACTGAAATGAAACGTAACAGGTGTTTTTAAATGTGAGATACTGCAGATAAAAATAAAAATAGTGATCGTGGTGATCTTACTGCCCTTTAACAGAAAGAAACGCACCACTGCGGTGCCCTGTTTCCTTTCACTGAGTGTTTGCAAAGTTCCTTCAATATCCTTCCATCACTGTCAAAGGTTAAAGGTCACTGACTGGAGCACAAAGTTTGGGTTCCCCATGATAGAAAAATAAGGATAAAAAGAGAAGATTAAAAAAACAACATTATTTTATAGAAGTCTTCCATTAAAGATGGCTAGTTAGAGCTAAAGGTTCTGTCTGTGTGAAGCTGACAAGCCACACATACACGCAAACACATAAATGTGCGACAGGTCTCGGGGGAACAGTGTTGGGAGGTGGTGTCCTGCAGGTGCTGTGCTGAGGGCGATGAACGGGTCACAGAAAGGGGCGGAGACGGGGGGGGGGGGGGTATAGAGAGGCTGGAATCATCATTATAGCTGCTTCACGTAGTTTCCTGGGAAGGTTCCAAACAACTTGCTCCTCCGAGAGGTCCCTTCAAAAACAAAGAGCAATAAAACAAGATTGTCGGAGCTGAAACTTGGCAGTACTCACTGATATTTTTCCAGCTCAATGCAGTCTGGAAATCAGCCAAACCTGCAGTTCAAACTCAAACTGAAACACACAAAGACATCTCCAGAGGGCAAAGTGTTTTGTAAAAGAATGTAAAGATTAACATGGCAAACAGATTCTCAGGGATATCGGACTTAAAAGGTGCTCAGCTGTGCAGGATAATGTTGACTTCTTCAACAGTCATGTTATACCGACATACAGAACTATGTGCTTGGATCGCAGTGCCATCTAGTGGTCTCAGTTTGTGGATATTTGCAGAGTGTGTCTACTACACCAGGTGTTCTCAACCTTTAGTAACACTTCTGATTGTTAAAAGGACCACCTTGCCAAATACATGAACATAAAATAATAATAAAATAACACAACATCCCAGGTGCTTTGTGTTTAAGTGTCTCTGGAGCTTCAATGGTTTTAGCACCTGATCTGACAGGATTTCACCACATTCAACACGCTGTGCTTTGCTCACCGCACACTTCGGAGCTTTTACTGGCACAGGGTCGTCTCCCACGTCACTTTTTCATTCCAGTTTGTGTCACTGCATCCGAGGGAACATTTGTTAGCTAACAGTGGCTAAACACATTTGTCTCTACTTCATGATGAGCAGTGATTGGCTAGTGACATCCAAATCTAAATGGGTGTTGAAATTATGAGTTTTAATTTGACTTTTTTTTATTCATATGAATCCTTGAGCACATTTAGGTATAAAATAACTAGCTTTGTAAATTATCAAAATCTAATGAACACTGGTTGAGAATGGCTGTTTTATACCACAGTGCCAACCAGACCACAAACCCAGTATCGACAGTTAAAGCATCTATTTGACACACTGTACCTGTACATAATATACATTTGTTGTCCAGCTGTTTTGTAAGAGATAGAATACAGATCAGGTATCATATGTAGTTGCTTGTATAATAGCTATATAGAATGGTGGAAGAAGTATTCAGATCCTGAACTGTACTGCATTGTACAGACAGGTGTTTCTATGACTTTGTTCAGTCCATTTATATAAATGAGTAGTAATAAAAATATTTGTTTATCAGTTTTTAGAAGGTCTACCAATGTCTACAGAGGAGACACTGAACCTGGATTATGAATTTGCATCCTCTCTGGAAAACAGTTCAGCAGTACAACAAACAGTAACACAATGAAGATAATGTTTTTAAGAGATTCATCACCTAAAATATGTTTCTAATAAACAAGCCTTACCAACAAACCAGCCATCATCACACTTCTCCATCACATCTACGATGTCGCCCTCCTTCAGCTCCAGCTCGTCCTCATTGCGAGGCAGGTAGTTGTACACGGCCTGGTACCTGTATTAGAAAAACTGATGGTGAACTGACAGCAGCACTAACACAGTGCAGTGCTGCAGTCATTTTTACCTTTTCTGTTATGTGTAATATGAGTTCTCCTTAACCTCATCTATTTTTGCTGTAAAGTATTTGTTGACTACAATTACTGCAGACATATTGTATACCTTGCTAAGCCTACGGTTATCTTTTTTTCTTGGATAACAGTAAGTCAGTGTAATAATAACAAATATCACTTACGGGTCTCCTCCACCATGGAGAGCATCCTGTACTAAACGCTGTGAGAAAGACAAAGACAGAAAGACAGACAGGAAGTCAAAATGTGGCATTTGTGAGGCTTTTGTTCAGGGTTTGAGGAGGCTGAATGGAAAGACTCGTCGAATGTTGTCACTTAAGATGAATAAAGTATAGTTACCCAGAGATGTGACCAATTCCTTTGACAACAAACATGAATAGACAAACCAACCAAACACTCCTAAAATCCTTTGATTCCTTTGATCCTTTCCTAAAGGGAAAATTACTTGGATTATGCATGCTATAGAATAAGTGGTGGTATCATGAATGATATGGTAATTTCTAAAGATTTCCTTCCTGCACAGAGAAAAGTACAGTCAGAGCATGTTTAAATGAAGACATGCCCCCCTACCCTTCGACCTCTAACGGAGGACAGATAGGACCTCCGGGACAAGATGGGGCTACGAGGAGGTTTACCACCAACAACTGGATCCTGCTTAACAGGCAGAAAGACCAGAAGCAACACAGCGATCATCTTCAACAGTAACCGAGTAGGCAGCCTTTACTATGAGCCGAACACATAAGCACAAAGGCTAATAACATGCTGCAAGACATCCATCAACATGCCAATACCAAATCTAAATCCTCCTAACCACACCACAGTACAACCAACACGAGCAACACACACTAATTCAAGAAAGTTCTCTGCTGCCCGTATATCAGCGCTATAGCCCTTACACAATCGTATATAATGTTTGTTAGTGTACAAATGACGTAGTTGTCTCAGCTACAGCTGCAACAAACAATTATTTCCCACATCTGTTAGTCTGTTGACACATTTTGATTAATCGTTTACTCTAAAAAAGTTGAAAAATAGTAAATTAGTAAATAGAAAAATGACCATCACAATTTCCCAGAGCCCAAGGTGACATCTTAAAAATGTATTTTTGTCCAAATAACAGTCCAAAACCTAAAGATAGTCCATTTACAATGATATAAAACAGAGCATTAAAAAAAGCATTAAATTGTCATGGCATTTTTCCTGAATAAGTAGCATAAACGAGTTATCAGATTTAAAAAATGTTGTCCATTAATTTTCTGTCAATTGATTAGTATACTTCAACCATAGTCTCCGCGACACAAAAGTAAGATAAGGGAATTATTAGATGAGCTCTTGGCATCACGAACATGATGTAAATAAACACCATCATCTCCACATTCCAGCTTTACCTTCACCTTGGGAGACCTACGTCCTGCATGTGGTACAGTGGGGGGAGAGCGCGGAATGACATGGGGAGGAGAGGCGGGTTTATGGGGAGACAGGGCGGGAAGGGGAATAGGCGACTTTGAGTCCAGGCAGGATGTAACCGGATGGGAAGGACAGGGAGAGCTTGACGGGTGAGAGACAGAGCGCTGTGAGGGAATGTTTGGGGAGGGGTGAGAAGAGTGGAGGGGAGGTGGTGAGGCAGGCAGAGAGGGAGAGACTGGAGGTAGCGGTGATGTCATGAGGTGAGGAAGGGATGGGGGTCGAGGGGAGACAGAGGGAGAGGGAGGGATGGTGGTACGATCCTGCTGTTGCAACCGGGAAAAAGAAGGTGAAGGAGGAGTGAAAGAAGAAGTAGTAGAAGAAGAAGTAGAAGGGGAAGATAAGGAGGTCAGAGGTGGAGGTACGGAGGGTGAGGGGAGGCCGGGGTGAGGAGTCTGTGTCAGAGTGGAAGGAGAGACATCAGCCTATGGAGGTAATGACACACACCAGTTATAAAGCTGAATCACAGAAGTGAAATGCTGATGAACTTAAGAAATCTTTTGATTAAATTCTCTTGGCTGTATTTTACGGAGTCCGGGAAGGGACGGGGAGGAAAATATTTTACATGGATGGTTTTAAAGATCTACTTTTGAGCCTTATTCCAAGAAAACTTAAGCATTATCCTAAGAAATACTCTGCTTGCATCCCACCAGTAACAACAATTAGTCTTCTGGCATAAATCCTTCAAAAACACATTTTGTTTTCTTTTTTTAATTACGACAAAAGTTAACTTATCAGAAAACTGTAAGAAAAGAACTAGAGGCTGCCAAAAGCAGTATGTGGTAGAATAGTGATATTTTAAGACTTGACCATCCACTAAGCTTCAATTACTGCTCATGGGTAACCGATGCCTTTAATCAGTGGGTGTGATGATTAAATTCCAGTTACAGTATTTAAAAACTATTCAAATCGCCAGATTCCCTTCTCACTAACCTTTTACTACATTGTTTCACTCAGCACAAAATCACATTCACTGTGGATGAGGGTATAAAATAACAGGTAAATTGGGATGTATTCCTCAGTCTCCATTATAATCAGCTGTCGCCATGGATATTGTTACACTACTTGATCATTCAGCTATTTAGTTGTATAACATAGAGCTCAACATGTGCTTCCCTTGAGCTTCCCAAAAGTGACCTTTGTGTCAACATTTTGTAAAAGAATGGAAAAATAGACCTATTTTGCAAGATTTAAAATATTTCCCTCCAACTCCATTCCAGGGCCCTGTAGTGTTTCCAAACTCAACATATGCAGCTCACACCATGCTCTACCTGTGGAATGAGTCTGAGTGGGCTTTCATTAAAACCTTTAATGTCCTCCTGTTTGTCCTCTCTAGCTTCATCCTCTTCCTCAATAAACAACTCAGTATATCCCCTTCCTTTCGCCGATGGTGGTCTCTGAGACTCGACTGGTTGCTCAATCAGAGTTTCTGACTGCCCACCCCAAGTGATAGAAAGTGGCTTCATCATCACAGGCTTGCAAACCTGCACTTCTAACTGAACGCCGCCTGCCGAGTCGCTGGCTGGAGTGACCGCTGGGGTTTCTGCTGCTGGCTGATGGGTTCCATCTGCTTTTAGCTGAAACCTGCTCTGGGATTCATCGGTTAGTGTAGCTGGTGGGGAATCTACCGGAGAAAATCTCGAAAATTCAGCGTCGACTGTACTGGCAGGACCATCCAGAATCAAGGATAACAGGTCATCATAAGGGTCTTTTACTTGCAGCTTAACATCAGGAATTTTGCTGCTTTTGTTTACTTGCAAATTTGACTTGTGCTGCACAGGACGTTGTGTAGGTAATTTTATTGGCCCTGGCACTGTGCAGGACAAAAACTCTGGCTTAGAAATGTGTAACATTTGGGCTATTCCTTTGCCACTGTTGTGTAGCAGTGAAGAGTCGGGCAGTGGGTACGTAAGTGAGGAATGAGGAAGGGGAGGAGGAGGAGGAGGAGGAGGAGGAGGAGGAGGAAGTTGGGAGAAAGGCAGGGCAGCTGGGGCGTGACCTGATCTGAGTATCCTTTCTTTAAAAGGAGGAGTTTTGGAAAATGTCTGGGGCAGCAGGGCGAGGCCTCTTTGTAACAGCGCAGGTGAGGGTGCTTTAGGCTCCTGAGCCTTTAGGAAAGGTGCAAGGTCAGTGGGGAGAGGGCGTGGTGTGGGGGGTAGAGGGATGATCGTGAGGGAGTGAGCAGGAGTGGATGGGTCCAATGTGAGGGACAGCCACTCGTTGGTGATAGCCTGCAGGTCAGGCCTTTTCAACGAGGGGTGAGGGGAGGGGACGTCACGAGTAGTGGAGGATGGAGGTAGATGGTTGAAAGGCTCCATGAAGGTAAAGTGAAAAAGAAGGAACAGTGTAATTTATAAAACTGGAACATAAAGAACAGTGTGTGTTGTGTGTGTGTCATTTAAGGGCTAAACAGAGCCTAAAAGCTGTGTTTACTCCCTTACGCAGATGATAAATGTATTCACACATAAACAATTTTAGGAAACTGGAGACTTTTTTTTTTAACGTGTTACTTTTTGAAGATGTAAAATATTTAAATCATAAAATCAATCAATTAAATAATTTATATAGCTGCTCAAAGTGCTCAATTGTTATACATTTAAAACAAACCACCAGATAGAGAATTTGTAACTATACTGATTAGGTTTATTGAATTCTATAGTCACCATGCTGTTGTGATTCCCTTACCTTGATGGGCGTAGAGCTTGGTGTCCTGTTGCCAGGGTAACCATGTCGGTCTATATGGTGGGCGGAGCTCTTGGACGGGGAGCGCTTGACGATGTCAACGTATGACACAGGAAAAATGCCCTGTTTGGTTGTGTCTGGGATCTTCCCCTCATACCAGTTCTGATCCACTTGCCTCAACACAGTTACTCTCTCACCCTACACACACACCCAATACATATACGAGTGTTAAATGCAATACAGTACTGTTCTGAAAAATGAGACAGTCCCAGTGAAAACTGGTGCATTGTATGTCCAACTCTCAGCCCATTCACATCAGTGTCTCCAGGTTGGATCTGCAGGCAACTTAGTTGAATGTATTGCTGTCTACAACTGTATCTCTTTTGGAACCTTGTAACCTGATTTACCGTATTTCCTCAGATAGCGGCTGAGGCCTTTATTTACCTGAACTACAGAAGGTACCAGGCCTTTATATACAGCAGGCTTGTGTTAGAGGCAGGCCTTTGCTTCTAATTCCCTCTGTTTGATGAGTGTAATTGGTCATATTTTAGTAGGAAGCCTCGTTTTGATCCGCTCCTGTTTGCCCTGTTAAAGTTGCTGCATCACTCTGTTACTCAACACTTCCTGTATAAGTTTCAAATTAAAAGCCTTCTAGCTTTTGAGCCTTTATTTGTTCGTCTCAACCTTTACTGTTGACTACCGATTTTTATTTAAGGAAATAGGATAACTACATCTGGATGATTAGTTGTTTCTCTACAATTTGAGAACATTTGGCATCTTTTTAGTTCATACAATCACTTTACAGTCCAGTAGATAAACTCAGAACTGTATAATTCCTCAAGAATGCAAGGCTTTACCCAATAATTATAAATCATTATAAACCTGTTACATTGTTGCAGCTTTTCATTTACACATGCACACCCACACACACACACACACACAATAAACAGGCTACCTTTCTGAGAGACAGCTCCACATTAGTATCAGCATTGAAGTTGTAGCGAGCTACTGCCTCTCCGATCTCTCTGACATGTGCTGGCGGAGGAGGACGAATCGGCTGCTGCTTCTCTGAGGACGGCATCTTCTGTTTATGTGTGTGCATTAGTGTAAATTTGTGTGCGTGTGTTGAAGCGGGAGAGAAATCAGAGAGACAAATTATATATGACAGAAAATGGTGCACATCCACAGCACTCACATACAGTTCATCAGTTTCACACTTACTTCTACATATGACATGGGGAATATCCCAACCTGTCCGCGGTGCTCTCCTTCATACCAGTTGTTGTCTATCTGCCGGATGATGTTCACTGCATCACCCTTTTTAAATGTCAGCTCCCTGCAACACATTCATGTCATCAAAGTGCCAGCACACAGGTGTGAACGTGAACTGACAGTTTCAACCAGCACAGCACATGAACAGCTACAGAATGTCAGCCACTGAAGCAGGATGAAATAAGATCAAGTTCAGCAGAAATCGGCATTATTCATGCATATATTCAAAGACTGCAGAAAATAAATCAGTTAAAGCCATCCAAGTGCAGTGGTAAGCTGTGACAATGAAGTTATCTTAGAAAGCAAAAGAAATTTTATGCAAGAAATGCTTCGGAATCTGAAATCATAACATCGGATGCAATGAGTCGAGATGTGTTCATATGCAGTTAGACATTCATGCTTTAAAGCTCGGCTTCCTGGTGCATTTACTGTACTCACTTAGCTGTTTGTGCCTTAAAATCATAAATGGCTCTCGCAGGCTGTTTCTGATGGAGGAGAGAGAACAGAATAAGTTGTGTCATCTGTTTATGGGAGACCTAGGAGATGAGAGTGGGAGAAAAAAGCCGGCAAGCATTACCAGGCAACACATAAAGCACAGCTTTTTAATTTTTGTGAGAAAACGATAACTGTGTGGTGGTATTGTGAAGACAAAAAATAGCATGTTGTTATTTAGGTGTAAGCTAAAAATGTACGTGTTCATTCTGAAAGAAATGTGTATAAAACATTATGAACTATTTAGTGCTACTATGGACATGCATGTTGGTGTTGCAAATGCTAGCAATCAGTGTACCTCTCTGTCAGGAGTAGGCCTTCCACTCTGGGGTGTGTGGCGTCCTTCCATGGTGGAATAACACCTGGATACATCCTGGTCTGTGATTAGCAGAGACACATGAAAAAGGTCATGGGAGTTACCACAGTAATGTCACATGCATGCTCACTGCGCTTAGGGAAAGTACTGAATGGGAAAGTGATGGCACCATTCCAACAGGTAAATGAGGGAATGAAAGCTCTGAGTCAAAAATAGGTGCGTTTTATTTCCATTTCATTGGAAAAACAAGGAGATTGTGATTCCCACATTATGACACATGCAATCCTACATAATAGCTCAAACACTAAGTAAAACAAGGGGAAAACAGCCAAAAAAAATTAAAAAATAAAAATGTATAAACATGAACATACAAGCAAATGGCTTGAGGGAAAGACTGAATGTGGGATAATAGGATGACTCCATAAATCAATGTACAAAACAGACAAATAATACCAACCATAAAAACAATCAAATTAAAAACAGAGGAACATTCACATTTGCTTACTTCAACCACAGTAATATACTGTAAATCCTCAAATATTTATTACCACAATTACAGAGAAATCCAGTCCTTCATTTGAGGCAATCTCATGGTATGTGTATATTCTATCACATTTTAGTACTGCAAGAAGCCTCCCTGTAACTGCTCCTGTTCTGATTTGCTATTTCCATCAGTGCAACAACAAAGTCATGTCTTACTTAACATTCTGTTGCTCTGATTTTAGTCTCACAGACATTAGCTTAACACAAAATGAAAGAATGGCCAATATCTTAATACCAGGTGTTACTTGAGAATTTACAGTAAACAAGTCTTATTGAATGCCAGATAAATATATTAAAAAGAATAGTAATGGATGTTTCTGCTGACTAATGAGGGGAATGGGGAAACAAGCACAGGCAATACTGAAAGAGACATTGAGGTAAATGTATGTTGATATATATTTGGAGTATGAATGCATGTATGTTTATGTAGAAAAACATTATGTGTGAGTAGGGCTGGCTACATGACAAAGTGCACATGTGCATATCTAAGGTGTGATACGTGCATTATCTCCACCTGAATAACAGAGACCATTTCCATTTCCCTGCTCATCTCCATACTCATTATTGTTTGAGGTGTCTGAGTGGCGTCCGTAACAGGCACTGATTGGTGACTGTAGCCGTGGTGTGGAGGGATCCCCTCTATACGAGGTATACCCAGTGGGGCTCCCATCTGGGTACAATGATGCAGAGGAGTGACCCCCGAGCCAACACCCTCTCCTACCCCGCAATGAGGAGCTTCGTTCAGGCACAGTTGGGAGCAGTTCAGCCAGTATTCTCCTCAGGATGCTATCATCAGGTGCCCTAGTTCCTCTGTGGCCTCTCTCGGATTGAATGTGCTCATATATGTCTCTCAAGGCTGCATCTAGTGCTTCATAAATGGCCTGTTTGGACTTGGGTCTGCTACCTCGATCTCCACCACCACTGCTTCTTCTAGAGGTAGGTGGTGAGCCCTTTTTCCTGCGGAAAGGCACTGGGCTGACCAGGAAGGCCAGCTTGGACATCGCTTGCTGTGACTGTGAGCTCTGGATTTGGGAATTGTTGTTGCGGCTCTGCTTTGAAGGTATCTGGTGCTCCTGGCGTGCTCGTTCTCTGTCATGGCGAAGCATAGTTGTGAAACGGGTATAAGAGGCTGGGCAGCGGCCTTTGCAGGTGCTGATGAGGTGGCGGTGTTGGTAGCCCTGGCTCTGGCCTAGAGTTTGGTGTCCAGGGTGGTGATGATGGTGGTGGTGATGACGGAGGTGGTGGTGGTGATGGTGGAGGGTGGAAGAGCCATACAAGCTCTCAGAGGAGGTTAGTGAGCAATGGTCAAAGTCGCTCTCACTGCAAAATGAGGAGCCCTCCACCTGGATGAAATCACTGAGGTCTGACGCAACAGCGTCTTGTTCACTGTCAGAGTAGTCCGGGTTGGCTTGCGGGCCTTGTGGAACAGGAGGAGCGGGAAAAGACCGCCCATGGCCAGGCTCCGGTCCAAGCCGAGGCTGGCCCTCAGGTGGGCTACGAGGTCGATGCAAGTGATCCATGGTGTGAGGTACTGTTCCACTGTTGCCATTGTTGTCTTCCTCTAGTAAAGATTCTATGGAAAAACGGCGTTTAGGAAAACTGGGCGTGCCGCCACCACCACTGCTGGCTCGAGATGATGAGCCACCTGGTGTGGTAGTGCCTGAAGGCATCTCACTGTCACCCAAGTTGGGCAAAGATTTGGACTTCTTAATAAGGCGCTCATATTCAGAAATGCGATTTGGCACCATATCACGTGGCACCTCCACACCCCAAGAGGGTGTCCAAGGAGAGAGGCGATGCAAATGCAGGTGAGGTTGGCGCTCTAGATCTAGGATACGAGCACGGACCGAGCGGATGACTTCCGATGGGATGAGCTGAGCTCTGTCAATCTGATGCATTTTACGATAGAGCTGGAGAAAGCCTGGTGAATCGTGTGCCCGTCGCCGGTGGAGGCGAGGCAATGAGCGAGTGGAAGTGGATCCAGTCGAACCTGAGGGATTCCCATCACAAACCAGTGACCCAGCACTTTCTGAGCGGGTGGCATTGCGCCCGCCTGAGCCCGAATGCCCATCATTGAGTAAGTCATCACAGCTGCGTGACTTGAGCTTGCCAGTGGAGGGCGGTACCTCCTCTGCACTGCTCCATGTCTCAGGGTCCTGGGATTTGGTCTGCCAACTGTTTTTACAACAGACAGTCTGCTTGGAGGAGGAGCTGCCTTCCTGGCTGGCATCCTCATGGCAATGGACAGTGTCAGAGAGGACAGGGGGCAGGTAGGGGCGCTGATAAGGACCTGGGGAGCTCAAACTGTTTGAATGCATGTTGCATGCGTCCCCACCTTTCAGATGTCCAATTGAGAGCAGCGTGGTGAAAGAGAAGAAGGAGGAAAGCATGTTAAGAAGTTATACTCAGCAAAAAGGTGGAAGAGAGCACGGAAGAGGGAGAAGAATTGGCTAGAAAAGAGGGTGGGGAAAAAGATGATTTGATGTTTTTTCTTCTTCCACAAATACCAACCAAGGAACTTATGACCACACCAGACAAGTGACAAAAAATCTCCTTAATTTTCTGGCCATGTGGTAAGTACAGTACAAACATACATATGACAGAGATAAAAAAAAAAAAGATCAGGTGAAAAGTAGATGTTTGCGTGTCTCTGTGTGTACCTTTGGCTCTGGAGGGTGAGGATGGTGAGGAACGAATCACAGGTTTCTTTAGGCTGCTGCTGGGTCTGTAGGCATCCACTGGTCTAGGGGAAGTTGCAGCTCTACTCTGACACTGAGCATTCACTTGGGAACTTGACGGCTCAGACTTCCTTCTCTTCCTGTAGTCGCTGGCAGCACTGCAGCACACAGTCAGACATCAGTGACAACTGCTTTCAGAACACTATACGCTGGTGGATGCAGTTTGCAGAAGGCAAATTGAATTTGAGGTACTATAAATGTCTTGAGTACATTCTATTTTCTGTATCATCAATACTTACAAACCCAGTATAGACCAAAATATAATAAATAATGAACAAGTGAATAGTATTTCACATCTCTAATCACCTCTAATGTGAAAAAGGTATAAAACATTTTGACTCAAAAATCTTTTCTCCCCCCGACATGTTTAACTTAGATTAATTAGGGCATTAATTAGGTTTTCATGGTAATTTATGGACTGAGAGAGTGTTACAATGCTTGGCATTATTAATGCATTTTTAAGAATATCCAAGCAAACTATGAGAAATTAGGCTATTATCCTTGTGTCTGAATTGATGAGATAAGAGTGTTACCGTAACTTCTCTTATTCAAAATGTCTAAAAAACCTTTCCAGGCTTTCTATTCAGAACAAACAGGCTCAATGTCACTTACATGAATTATATGGCCTATTCATCACATCCCCTTTCTGTTCACCGAGGAAAATGCGACTGAATAAGCAGGCCATTGGTGAAAGGGAGTAGGACAAGGGGAGGAAGAGGGGGGGTTGAGGGAAGGATAGGAGGTAAGGGCAGAATCAATAGGTTTGCTGGGTTAATTTATTCTGGCTCAGTTAGTGAGAGGGCGATGCAAAGAGCCCTGCCTTCAGTGACAAAAGCAAATAAAGACTAACACTAATCCTTGCAAATCATCCTTAACAGCAGACACAGAAGCTATTTGCACCGAAGGCGAAGCAAGATAGAGCAGTTTTGATTCCATGCTGAATCACAACAAGGACCACTGCTGTTGACAGGATGGGGGAGAGGGAAGAGGGTGGTGCAGAGGAAAATAAAAGAAACAGAGGTTACCTCGCAGGTCTCTCCGGAGGCTTGTCAGCAGGAGTGATGTGCAGGGAAGTCTGAAATAGGGCAGACAACAGAAGACAAAAGTGAGCTCCGCAAGAACAAAGACTCGAGGAAGAGCAGCTCACAATGCACAGCCTGCATGCGGTTGTTGCTGTGCCACACTCAAAATGCTCCCCAGCATAAGGTGCGATGAATGCTGGTTCCACATGGTACACCTGACCGAGAAGACGCCTACCGGTGTAAACGGATTATTTTCTGCTCTCTCTCAGGCTGCTCTGGAAGATGATGGCAAAGGTGATATAGCAAAGGATGTTATGAGCTGAGCTCAGGGGGCAAATGTTGCCCTGCAAAACCTGGCATGGATCAGCTGGAAAGGGTCTTAGTGGTAAAGAATGGTCAGTTAATCATCAAATGTAATATAACAATGTTAGAAACATAAAAGATTTCCAGTGAATTATATTTTGAGCTCAAAATAAAAAAAAGAAATATTTTAGCAGACAGGGAAAAAAAAAATGTATATATGGTACAACCAGCATTATGTTCATACAATGCCAAGGAAATAGATGAATAACACTTCAAAGCTATATGTTCAACAGTCTTCACAAAGCATCATACTCATCTTGCGGTGGATGGCTGACATGTTGATATGAGATCACGCCGACTTGGTGCTACACTACATTGCACCCATCATAAGCAATTATATCTTACCTTTTTCATAACAATATAGATTTAGATTCCTATGACTGGTTAGAAATTGTGAGATTAACATCACGACTGGAACACTCATAAATGTGAGATTACCTCAATGCGCTGGCGGGCGGAGATGTCTGGATTATAATCCAGCCGTTTTTTAGGAGGCTTGAGCCCCAAGCAGCAGCAGTGAGCAGGAGGAGGAGGTGGTATAGGAAGAAGGTGAAAATGAGGTGAAGGAGGAGAAGCAGTGGTGACATCATGGGGAGAAACCAAAAAAACAAGAAACATGTGGAGAGAGTGACACCAGTTAGAGAATTGGAGTAACCAGAGATTCACAAACATTGCACAAGTGCTTTGCATGTACACTGCACACATGTGCACACACGCAATACATACTAACACGCTTCTACTGACAAGCACAAGCACACACCTACACATAATACTCGTTACTTCATATGCACATTCTAATGTCATCTATTGATGCTTCATTCCTATGCAAATCTCAAAATAGCAACATTTAAACTGCATGTCAATGCTAAAATAAATTAGGCCTACAACATCAACCTTTCTACCACACACACACAGAAATGTGCCGATGTACCACACACACATGCAGAGTGTGAGAGCAAGCTGTAAAGCAGAAAGCCGAGTGAAGCACACCCTCCATGAACTGCATTCTCAAATGCAGTGATTTAGTGCTGATAAACTATTGTTCACTCAGTCGGTCAAAACGTATTGCAACACTGAACATAATGTGAGATTCTGTCCCAGCTGGACCAGTCAGTGCATGTAGGGAATCCATCTACACTCTAAGGGCTCATTCAGTGACGTGAAACATTCAAAATATTGCAGGTACAAATCTCAACACAAAGCCCAACATGACTCTGGACAGTCATGCCAGCTCCAGATGTGACATTTTCACCTGAACATTTTGAAAAAGCCCAACAAATGTACTCATCACACACACACACACACACACACACACACACACACACAGGGTAATTTGATCCCTAATCTGCAGCTAGAGGCAATCCCTGCTCTGACTGCCACTAGGATGTTATTACCACCAATGTCCAGCAGGGGACGCTAAAGCATTTAGCGTGAGGATATGCAGAACATTCCTCTACCAAAAGTGAAGGTAAACAAAAATACTAGCAGAAAGGAATAAATGTGCAAATGAATAAACAGGCTAAATTATTTCCCTACTGGGATCAATAAAGGATAACTTAATTTAAATAAAAGGCTGAATAATTGATACACAAGTTATTGACACTGCACAGATTCAGAATGTTATGCAGAGTAAAATGATAACATTTATCTATTGCACATTTGTCAGTGTTATGACTGATTGACCGATTGTTCTGTGCAGGTCTACCAGCCTAAATGTCAGGCCATTTAGAGCATCTGGAACACGCTGCCTTTTAACCAATTTTCCTGCTTATTTTTGGGCAAGATGCAACAATGAACCAACCGAAAAGATTTTTTTCAACAGAAACATGTGTGTGTGAACACTGCCGTGCCTGCTAGCCAGCACACCAAAAAAAGCCCAGCAACGCAGAGACATAACATAGCCTGTCACAAAGGTGGCGGGAGGGGGGGGGGGTCACAGCACCCAACAAGTACGACATGCCCAAACAACTAGCCCCACCCAGTCTATTGGTGGAGAAATAAAAACAAGAAAAAAACAAGGGTGGGGCGGAAAAAGCAGGTGTATGGCTATGGAGGGGTTGTGGTTGAGGGAGTAGCTACGGCCCCCGACTTACCGGCCGCCCAAACTCCAGCTCGGAAAAGAACTTATACCAAGGTTCGTTCTCTAAATCTATGTCATCATAGGTCTGGGAAATGACATGACAGTGACAGAGAGAGGAGGTAGAGGAAAGATAGAGGAAAGGAAGTGTGGAAAGAAGTCGCACACAAAGAGACATGGACCTCATGGTTAGGAATGGTCAAAGGTGGCACAGGATGAACCAGGATGAAGATTTTGACTGGCTCATGGGCATGAACGCAGCGAAGCAAAACCCATTTTCTACTGACAAATAATAATAATAAAAAAAGAATACATTTTTGCTCTGCTATTATAACAGTAATTCCAAACCGTTAGGGAATCCATACTGATAATCTGGCATTATTTTATGCTGCCTAAGATATAAAATTTGTATACACTAAATAATCGAATATGCACAGTCCAACTCTGGTCACCACTGGTGACTGAAGAGGCAGACAATTTCAACACATAGGCCCTTTTGAATTAATATTCATTAATTTCAGATTCATAAAAATGAACTGGGCAGTGAATCCCATGACAGAATCACATTACCGCTGCCTTATTCTAAAGCCATAGCACAAGAGACAGATAATGAAAATCAGCATGTTACTTTGAGCATGATATATTTAACACCCAACCACCCAACACAAAACTGTCACTAATAGAGCTCATTACATTTAAGTAGAAGAGGAAGGGGCACGTATTGAAGACAAGAGGGGTTATTCACATATTTTCTTAATCGGAATTGTGAAATACCTGATCAGAGTTAACACATTGACTATGTTTTTTGAGCGGTTGTGTGCGTTTTGAATTACTTCGAGAACAGGTAAAACATCCAGGGAGGGCAGTGCTATAAACCTCTACACTGGTCATGTTTCTAAATTACCATATTCTTTGTATTATTTTATTCTTTTTACATCCTATTTATGTGTCTTTTTTTTTACACATATGTCATTTAGAATTCAGAACTGAGATGTATCTTTCACACTGAGGCTTGTCAGCTGCCATACAGTGCAGCCTTATCATTTGCTAAATGTAGCTGATAAAATCCTGTATGTCCCCCACTCGACTCTATTCTGCATGCATGGCATGTAAATGATGGACAAATATCCTTAAGGAAGCAGATGTTTATCTCTTCTGGTGTGACATGATGGATTGTAACGCCTAGCCCTTCCTTCCTAACAGAGAGAGATACATTTTCATATCAAATAAACCTGCAATAAACTGTGACCGATGGGATGTATGTATTTACATGCAACAAAATTAGGCAGGTAAGCAAAAACAATGTTACCTCTGTGTAGCAAGTTAATAATCTACTCTTTTCTTTTATCCTGCCTGTTTAAACTCCGACAATTACAGCTTACTCTATGTTTTACCATTTACATACTACACTCTAGAGGCTTATTCATTTTTAATGAGTTTTACTGTTGTTATAACTGTAGAGATGATGCTGTGCTTTACTACTCTGTCTGCTCCAACATGGAAATGGAGTTTTCACGCCAAATCCAACACTGCCAGGAGATGTTTTGTATGTGTTGTGGTGTCACATCTCTGTTGCTATAAAGAGAATTCAGCTTTGAGACAAACGAATCACTCCTGTGAAAAGGTGAAGCCTAGAGCAGAGACTTGCAATCACACAAGTACTGCAGACACACACGGAAAAAGGGAACTAAAGACACAAGAGTGGCAGGAAATCATTTTTGTTTGCTGTGCCTCATATTTGCCCAAATGGACACTTCACCACCAGACAGGATGTCTTTTGGTGCCATTTCTCACCTTGGAGAGTTGAGAAAAAAAGCTTCTGAACAGACAGTATATAAGGAGTCTCAGACAGCCCATTAGCCTGTGTGGGTTCACTTCTACTTTCTACAGCTTTCTGCTTTTATTGCCTTATCAGGAACTGACTCGCCCCGGGAGAGCTATACTGCAGTCATCACATTAAACATCTGCTAAACCGTCACAAAATCCTTTTCTTTCTAATCTTTTCCAACGTCAAAGACTCCTCAGCTATAACACATTCTCCATTAGCTTGTCCTCATCTCAGATACCTCATATATATGATTTGTTGCACTCCCTCTGCACAGTAATTATCTCAGCTGTCTGCTTTGTCATTCACCCTGCAGACTGAACAGCCAGTACAGTCACTAGAGGATGCAGCACTGGAAACCTTTGCTTTTTAACTCCCACTCACTGTGTCTGCCGGAAAAAGGTCCAAGCAAAAGTCCATAATATGAAAATATATTAACAGCACAGTAACGTCTGCAAAGACTAGCAAGTAAGGAAGGTAAATATGCTCGTGACTCTTTCTTCAATTTGACCATCCAGTTGTTTTTTGTGCTGTAGCCCCATCTCTGCAGTGTTTTTTCACTTAATGTGTAGTTATTTACCTCTTCAGAAATTGACCTTTTATTTTAGCTCCAAAGTGAAGCAGTGCAGCAACAGAATTAAGCGTTTACTGACTAATAACAAGAATAACTACAACAGTAACCGAAATCACTTCACTGTCGCAGTTATAGAAATATGCTTCCAAGATATGAAGCCAGCTAGCCATCACCTCTTCTAAATGTTATAAAGATGATTCCAGATTGGCTCCTACAGGCCTCTCAGATTATTCAAACATGAAGAAAGGCAGTAATGTGATGACTGCCACCAACCTTTCAGTGGATTTTAACAGGAAAACATCAGAATTCATTATAATCAAGTGAAAGAACACTTTTAAATATACTCACAGGTCTTTCATGCTCCAAAATCGAGGACTTCCCAGGCTCATACTCAAAAATACTCTTCGGCTCCGCGCGGTACTTTCGTGTGTCCACTTTCCTGTTGGGAGGACCCCATTCATTCCTGGTGCAAGAAAAACATGCTTCTTAGAAAACATCCTGACACTAAGGTTGTAAATTATTCGAGCATGTTTGTCTAAGCACATTTTTAAATGAAGATTGCGCAGCAAAAAAGTAAATTCAAAAAATGCTCATTAACTATTAGATAAATACATAATCCAGTACAATTGACTCAGTGCCAGTATTTTATAACTAACAAAGGTGGAATAAATGAAAGCGATAATTCAAAGCTCCTCTTACGCGTCAGGCGAGTCTTTCTCGCGGTCACTGTCTCTGGCCCTCAGCTGGAGTAGAGATGGCATGGGTGGAGGTGGTGGGGGTACAGGGGATGGCGAAGGCTCCCGAGGCCCCAGATGTCCTCCGTTGTCCGAGGGGCTTTTGGCGAGTGGCCTGTACGTATGTGTCCGGGGGGCAGGATGGGCCATGGTAGGGTTGGATGACAGGCTTAAGTCGTCTGTTAAGGACAGGACACAGGAGACATCGGAGGGAGAGGTAATGAGGCAGAGAATGCCAGGCAGGAGGCGACACATGGGTTGGGAAGAACTCACTTATTGTATGAAACAACTTTTTCTGTACGTAAAACATCTCTCACCATTGTTTATGACAGCATATGTTGCATTGTATGTGTCAGAATAGTCATCATCTGTAGAGGAAAGGAACAGAGACGGATTGGGATACATGCACAAACATACCTTACAAGCTTGTAATTTCCTTTCCGGGGAGAACGGCACCTTTTAGTCAGCTTGAATACAGTAAGTTACAAGGTAATTTCCAATAGTGACCATTTTTCAAAGAAGTATCAAAACCATCCAAGCAGCATAAACCTCTGTTCATCCACAAGCTCAGCGTGTTTCAAATAATTGCTTTTCCTATAAATCTTTGTTATAGCACAGAAGCAGTGCATTAGCCATATTTTGATGCAGCTATGAGAATGTGATTGAATTCAAAGCTGCTGTTTTCTGCAAATGAGGAAACACAGCATGTTTTTGATTCTTTTTAATTCTATAAGGGTGTTACTCAAAAGATAGACTTTTGTGGGACTGGAATATTGCTTTGTAAATAATATGTGAATATTCAGAGAGTCATGGGAACATTCAAAGATGCCTTGCAAAGATGTTTTGTAGGCACACACAATCATTAAATAGCGTGTGTGTGTGTGTGTGTGTGTGCTGGAGTAGAAGAAGCCCTGAGCACTTATGAACAAACAAGCCCTGTAATGACTGTGTGATTCTGTCAGGCCCACAAAATTAGAGCAGATTTCCCAGGACAGCTCAGTGTCTATTAGAGGTTTCTCTCAATTCCTCCTCCTCTGCAGACTCTCTCGCTCTCATCTAATGAGTTCTGGCTCCGAGCTTCTTATGGTCTTCTGGTTTAACAAAAATCGACATGCACAGAGACACAAAGAAGATACACACAAACATGGGCGACAAATTCCGCTCATGATCCCTGATGATCAAATCATATCAAATAATGGGACATCTCTGCCATTCAGTATGATTCAGTACAGACTCACCTGCTTTGTGAACCTTGTGGATCTGTTTGAACATAGTTTTGTACCAATCCTTAGGCCTATCCACCGTCTGTGGAGAGAGAAATAATCGTAAAGATTTATGTGCCATAAAATGCAACATAAACTGAATAGCTTGAAATAGAAAGGCTTCCCACTGTTTTGTTGGACATTACTGAGGAGAGAAAAACACACTCAGCCTCTCAGATCCATATTTCACTAACAAAGAACTTATGCTGAGACATGTAAAGATTATTTAGGTTCATTGTATTGGAGACACTCTCCGTACCATGCTTTAAGGAAAACGTTGATTGTGCTTGTTCAGTGAAAATATTTAGGATCACTAAATCTCTTTTTTCTTATCCACAATAAATAATCGTGTCAAGAATTATTTGCCGAAGGCTATTTAACTTGTTTGAAGTTAACTTAATTTGTCTTAGTAAGATATTAAATCTATTTATCAGCTGTAGCTGATGAGAAACAAGTCTGAAAAGTGGATTTGCATGGACACACACACACACACACACACACCAAGGACATTCATAAAGACACAGCAAAATGGAAAACACATTTTCCAACTAATGCTGAGTTAATTGTTCATTGATCTCTTGTTATGCTAAATGTGTGCATTTTATATCAAAATCCTTCTCCTTTCGCTTCCTGTAAAACACTGAAATATTAATTATTTGATTCACTTGGGACTTGAGGACGTTTTCAATCACATGTGATTCTTGGCGACAAGCTAACCGCGCCAATCATACAGTATTATACCACACCTGTCTAATAGCCTGTGGGTTGTAGTAGACCACGCCCACTTTTAAGCAATCCAATCAAACCGTAAGGATATGATTTAAATGCCTCTCGTAATTATACCTTGCGCACATATTCTGTTTTGCTTTGAAATATGTGACATTACAGAAGATAAAGATTCTACCTTCTGTTTCACTGTGACTTAAAGAGAAAAATAAATGTTGCATTCAGTCATTGCATATAGTGTATGTAGCATGCTAGAATAGTAGACATTTTCACTGCTTACTAACAAAGAAGTGAAAAAACGCAGGATGCTTCATCATCATTGAAAAAAAAAATCAGAATGTGGAAGTGGACGTTTCAGCTTTTAAACATACTCAGGAACTTGATGCCCTACTACATCAGTTAGTTTTGGTATGAGTGTGTGTGTATGCGTTAATGTGATTGTACCTACTTTCAGAAATCAATGTCAGCTGGTTTGGTTTCGCAACATAGAGGATACAGAAACCATGTTGCTACAATATCAAAGCGGGAGCTCCTGGTGCTCTGCCTGGAATATCCAGGAGAAACCCTGGTATGTGTGTCTTTGTGTATACAATATAGATCTATCAGCCACTTCAAAAAAGAGCTATCAAATGGCAGAGACTTAATCCTCTCTTTATTCCATAGCACTAAACACTGTGCCTGGACTCCGGTCAGAGAAGAGGCAGTTTGGCTCCACAGTGAAGGAGTGTGTGTGACTGAGCATGTAGCATTGGCACGGCCAAGAGACGGGCCAATTACCACTTCACTCTCCACGGTTACCGAATAAAGTGCCCACAAAAATGTTTGTCTGCTCACAACAAGGAGCATCTGTTTTTCTTCTTTCCTGCTTCTTTTTCTTTTCACCTTTAGTCTTTGCTTTTATTGTCTCTCATTTTTCCTGCTCCCTCATTCTATACTTCAACATGTCCGCCTGTAAATGCTGTTCCCCAAGAAACGGATAACTGAGTGAAGTCAGGGTATATGCAGGAATCCTGAAGTTTAAATTCCAGACCTTTTCAACGTATTTTAAGACTGCAGCCCCACAGGCTGTAACTGGTTTTCAGCAAACCAGTTATAAACTCAAAAATCAATAGTAGGGACCAAGCCAAAGGCGAGGGTTATTAAAAGTAATAACAGACACACACTCACATTAACAAAACAAACATTTCTATTTGGCCTAAAAGATACAAAATTGGCCATAAACAATATTAAATCATATCTGCCTGAATCTATGTTCCAAAAAACTATACCTTGTAAAATGCAGATTAAGACGTTTTAATAGTTCATTTTTGCTAAACTGATTTAATACCTTTTAATACTTTTTAAGACTGCACGGACACCTTGTAAGTGTTAATACACAAAAAGCCTTAACAGCGATAACGCACAGAGACAGGCTTTAGCACTGCAAGGTCCCACTTCATGCTTGTCAAAGAGGTCGTCTGAGCTCATCTTTATAAGTAGCACACAGAGGGAGCGTCAAAGAGACACTGTGAGATAGGGAGTGAGACAAAAAGGGCTTTTAATATGTGGTGAAAAGCTGCTAACAGCTGAAAGTATTACCCTCTCGTGAGCCTGATCACATATCAAGACAAGAGAAATGGGCCAAAAGATACTCCTGTGCAACACTACAGTACCTAACTGAGCCACTGTGTTTAGCTCTGTGTATGGTTGACCTCACCGTGCGGATGGCGATAGGGATGCCAGAGTCGTCCACGGGGCCGATGCCTTCATAATGAGGGGCTTTAATGACGGACACCTTCTTCTCTTCTTCTGAGAAGCGGGCAACGGGCACAGTGCTGCTCACGCTGGTGTGGCCCGACACCACAGACTCTCTGGTAACTGACTCGCTGCCCTCTACATACAAGGAAAGAGGAGGGAAAAGAGAAAAACTCACTGTCAGTTTCACCTACTAATAGCCAAACAGCAACCAGGCACCAACACCAGCTGAATAAGGGAACACTGAATCATCCTAAAATGAACTGCTCTTTTGTATGCTTCAAGATTTGAGTAGTACAAGAACAACCAATATTGTTCTCTCCATTTTGTACTGATTCATTTCATACTGTGCTGCACAAAAGAATGGTTCTTTCTTCTACTAATAGATATACACACATAAAATCTTTTGTGCTTGTATTAAACAAATACATTTGCCTAAAGAGCTATTAGCTATTTAATTGATATGAGATGAGATATGAGATTAACTCACAAAAATCTTGTAAGTTTTACACTACTACTGATACACTACTACTGCCCTACTATTGACAAAAGAAGGTTTTACACATTCTTGAATTTCTAAGCACTTTTATTAATATGATATTCAAGCAATAATACAATTTTTGTTGTTGTAGGTTCTTAGGGAGAGCAGGGGGTTCTCTGTTCAATAAGTAGTGAACCAATATAATGACTTTCCTAATCATGGATGTGGATGATTTTCACATGTCTTCTAGTGAGCAGTTTTACTTTCAAAGAATTGTTATTAAAACGTGGTGTCCTCGTCTCAGATAAAGGGGCAGAAGATCAGTGACTCACCCGAACTCCTGCTCTGTCTCTGGAGCCCAGTGTGGAGTGAGGTGGGTGGAGGAGGATAGGATGGGGGAGAGAGGGGCCTCTGTGGAAGGCTAGTACTTCCATTCATAGTGTGAGAGAGGACCTGGCCCTAGGAGTGACCCACAAGCCAGAAAGAAAAAGATAATCAGCCACTACAAAAAAAATAAAAAATTGCAGCAAAATGTATGGAGAAAGCTGTTCTGCCACTAATGAGGGTAAATGTAAAAAACAATTATCGAAACAAGAGAATGATTCGTTTTTTAAATCCATTATTAGTCATCATATTGCTATAAAACTTAACATTTAAAGGGGTAGAGGAACCTAATAAGGAAGTGAAGGTAGATGTAGACAGATATTGGGGATGATGTGATTCATAGGAATTGCTGAATCTGAACTGACTGTACAATCTAAGAACAGTTAGTGAGGGGAAGAGACACTCCAGAACAGACAGAAAACATTAAAAACAGGGACGGTAAGCAAATACAACTTTCAGATTCACATACATTTCATTATGAATTAGTGGTGACATAAACAAGACAACGACCACAATACAGTTACAATGGGATTCTCTGAAGAATGTTCTCCCAGTCAATACAACACAGGAACATATAATTTCAACTTGATCCTCAGTTTAAAAAATTATAGACCGATCTCTAATTGCTCAGCTTGATCTAAAAGCCACTAAGACAAAAACCCAAGTTAGAATCCTTGGTGTTTTAATTGATTCAGAGCTGCACTTTTGTAGTCACATCAAGGCAAGTAGCCTAAACAAATAGCAAGGCTTAAAGATTTTATGTCCAGACATGACTTAGAGAAACTGATCCATGCGTTTAGACTATTGTAATGGTCTGGTCTGGTTTTTCGTAAAAAAAAAAACCAAAACTGTTAGACAACTTCAGATTAATCAAAATGCAACTGCTACACTTCTAATGAGAACCAAGAGATCTGAACACATTACTCCCATCCTTAAATCTTTACACTGGCTTCCTGTTACCTATAGAATTGATTTTAAAGTATTGCTGCTAGTTTATAAATCCCATTATTAACTTTGGGCCTAAATATATTTCTGATCTTATTAAAAGATATAAACCCAGTAGGGCACTTAGATCCTCAGGAAACAGTAAGCTGGTTATTCCTCAAATTAGAACTAAACAGGGTGAAGCAGCTTTTAGATACTATGCTGCATATAGATGGACTATATAGACTACCTGATGATCTTAAATGTGCCCCAACCCTAATTTCTTTTAAATCCAAATTAAAATCTCTGCTGTTTTCCTGTGCTTTTTTCGAAACGCATTATTTATATACATTTTTTTTAAATTGTTCTTTCTCATAGTATTTTAGGGTATTTGATTTTAATTTCTTCTTGTAAAGCACCTTGAATTGCCTCTGTGTCTGAAATGCGCTGTATAAATAAAGCTGCCTTGACTTGCCTACAGTACCTTCCTTAAATTGATTCACATTAAAGCAACATACAAACACTGTGTTGACGGCACTTATTGCCAGTGCATCCAAGTGTGTCTATACAGGAGGGGCGTTTCAGCCATGACTTTCAGTTGTCCGTCTCATGCATATCTGACGGAATAGCTACACTTCTACTTTAAAGAATCCAGCTGCCTACACACCAAGTAACAACTCGCATTTTACTAGCACTGTACATGCATGACTGCAACCAAGTCTACTTTCTTCTGTTTTTGTGAATGAATATTTCCTTGGTTGGAGAAGCAACCAAGCCACTCAGAACATTTGTAGGTGGGACTAAGATCGCCAACAGGATCTGCGGATCAAGTCACATGCAATGCAAAGTCAATGCAACTTTGAGTGACATAATAAATCATAAATCTTGTCACAACTGGGAAAACGAGGTGCATATTTAAATGCATGCCATAATCTAAAGATGTACCAGTCTTCTCAGGACTATATATATATATAAATGAGCTGACAAAAAACATAACTACAGATCTTGCGTATGTTACATTAATCCCTATTGACAAGTTCAGTCTTTCAAGATGCCAGCAACCTGCAGCCAACAGCTTCCAACTTCGCCCTGCTACAACCTCTCTGAAAAAGGGTTTTGTCTCATCATGAATTATTTAACTGGCCTTTAAGAGATGGCAAAAAAAGGCATAACAAAGAGAAACAGACACGTAGACATAGAGTTCCAATGAGCACACACACATTAACATAATAAGAGAACATAGTGGGTTGAATTTAATTCGGGTCTCTGACAGGTAGGTTGTAGGTGATGGTTAGTGAAAGGTAAAAATCGGTAGTAATAACACATTTTGTGACGGCTTGGCTCAGCCATCCAAATGAGTGGGGGAAGTGAGGGAATCATTTGTTTTTTGGTAATGAAGTGTGTTACAGCAGTAACTTGTTGGGATAATTACGTTAGTGACAGTGGCTGCTGCAGCAGTGGAGGCCACAGAGGTTGTTAGCACATCATCAGGGCCAGCAGTGGATGTGTAGGTAGAGACTTGGCTGAGGGTGGGTGACGGCGTGGGTGAGGCGCCAGGTGAGTCCAGGCTACAGATCTGCAGCTCGTCCAACAGACCCGCCGTGGACGACGAGTAGTGACTGAGAGCTGACACCGTCACAGGGGAAGCCGAGGGTGACACGCAGCCAAAGATGCTCGCACTGCTGGCTGTGGTAATGCTCAGCCCGCTGACTACACCAGCTGTGCTGCCAGCGCCGCTTGGAACATACGGGGTGGGCGATAGAGCCTTGGGCATTAGACCTGACAGGTAGTCGAGTGATTCTGAGCTGTGGCAGCGAAAGGGGGAGTGCCGTGATGTGTGGTCGGGGGAGGGAGGCCCCTGGTGTTGGAGGGAGAGGGAGTCGATTGGAAAAGGAGGAAAGGAGGAGAGTGCTTAATGATATGACTCATTAGCCATGTTGTCACAAAGAATGTGTGGAAATAACACTTGAGTCTAACAGAAGGTGAGATGCTGAAGTGTCATGAGGGTGCTGTAGCAGCATCTTCTTAACCATGATTAATGCTGTGAATTGAAGAGGCTCTGTTAGTTCAAACTCTGTGGAAGGCAGCAAATAAAGTATACAGACAGTTATAGTGGTAAAAAAAAATGAAACAGTTGGTTATCACCCACACACAGTATAAGTTCACACAAGACTAACAAACTAAAAAGGGCAACACACACAAGCACCATGTGATGTGCATCAAAAAACCTGCACCGCTTATTTTCTAGGTAAGACCAAACATCGGTGGCTTCACGGAATACCACAGTCAGAATTCCCACCGTTTGTGTGGATCAAAACACCATAAAAACTGTGATTTTAAAACTTTTGCCCTCTGAATTTGACACAACCCAGCTATGGTACCATGACTACTATGGCCTGTTCAGTGTGTGCTATGGGCATCAAATGATGTGATGCAGCCAGTGTGTTACCCTTTAATCACTCTTCATGTCACCACGATAAAATTTCAGGGATGGTTTATGTATTATAGTGGCCTTAAAATGGACATAATTGTTGGTCTTTCTTTGGTCTATTGTTACAGTATGGAGTCAGTTATGTACCAACAGTTCTGCAGGAGAAGGTCTTGGTGGAACTGCAGAAGGAGCCGTCATTGTCTCCACCTGGGATGAAGCTGGACTTTGGGCTGGACTTGGGGCTTGATTTGGGACCTTGAGTTCCACTGTGATGTTTGAAGGCTCTGTACATTTCAGATTCTTGGGACCCAGTTGGACAGAAAGCCAGGCCGCCTGTGTCAGGGGCTGAGAAGGGGAAGTGGGTAGTGGGGAACCTGGGTCTCTGGTCTGGGTCTTAGGTTGGGGGTAAAGGTAAGAGTTGCGGTGAGCCGGGGGGTCAGGGATGGTGACGGGGATTAGTTTGAGGGATGACACCTTACGTTCCTGGGCCTGTGTATTAGTGGTGGCAGATGCACTACAGTTGCTAATGTCATTTGGGACAGTGGACTGGTGTGCCTGTTGGACTTGGTTTGCGCTCGTCTCAGAGTAGGAGTAAGAAGATGTGCTACTAACGGTGTAGGACTCTTTCAAAACTTCTTTCTCATTCTGAGTGAATGTTAGCATTCCAGGGCTAAAGTCATTAGCCAGGGCAATGAGGGAGCTGTAGTCTGGTGGATTAGTGTCAGCGGGCAACAAGTGAAAACTCTCTCTCCTGGGGGGTGGCACTGGCACGTGACTGATATCCTTATTGGCCAATTAATATGCAACAGCCAAGAGAAGTTCAAGCAACAACAACAACAGAAAATCATCAGTGCAAACCTTGATACAAATCAGCAATAAGATGTTCCAAATACATACATAGAAATATATCATGGGTCTGTGTAAATTATCTGTAATTATGATGGTGTGCGGGGTCATTAAGAATACCATTTGTATTACTTGCCGTCTTTCAAAAAAAAAATGACAAAGCTATTTTTGATTAAACTCTCAGAAGAAGAAAAAAACGCAAAATGTCATCTGTCAGTGAGGTGTGTGAGACATTTTACCTGTGTTGGTGACTTTTTGTCCTGTAGGTTGGGTCTGACACTGCGGAAGCCTTTGGCAGCAAGAGATGAGCTGCTGGCGTCTCCATTCTTAAGGCCATCTGTTGCACTGCGTGACCGCCAAGAATCTAAAGATAAAGTTAATAATATTAACATCACACACTGCTGTGTTTTGATGAAGCTTTCTGGTCTCCTACAGGGTGTTTCAACGCTTCTTTTGTCATATGCAATGTCAGAATCTCCACCTGAATTCACCAAAAGAAACGCAGACTTACCCAAGTCTGATGAGTGAGAATCACTCCCTGGGGAACAGAGAAGACACAGCAATAATAAGTCACATGACTGAATGTGTGATCACATTCATCCCTTCAGCAAATGTCAATACTACTGCACAGGATTATATCTAAAGTAGTCATCTCACAAAATGCTTGTGGGAATGTTAAGTGTGACAGAGACTTGGTGATGGGATCACGGGAGAAGACACAGACTGAAGAGGCAAAAGCACAGAACAGAAAATAAATTCACTGGTCAAACCAACAATAGGCTTTAAGCTTCAAGATGTTATTGCCACAGACATTACAGATTTCTAAAGTCAAAACTCACACAATATATTATTTGTATGAGAGTGGTAGAGAAGGTTGCTCTTTATGTGGGTTCAACTTTACAGATTACTATCAGATTCTGTCTCTAGGCAGTTTCAGGTGTCTTCTTTTCTGTGTTTATTTTCAGTCAGTCTCATAGACAAGCATTTGAAATGATCCATGATAAGACAGGTATTTAGAAAGCTGCACGAGTCCTTGTTTTCCCAAATCTCTACAATGGAGCTGGCAAGTGCAAAGTTAGCACGAGCCATAGAGCCACATTTATGGGAAATGCGCCCATTGAAGGTTGAAAAAATAAACGGAATTATCCTTTAACCAAATTCTTCTGCTTTTAAACATAAATGGTTTACTGTCCTTTTTTCTGATTAAGAAAATGTCTCGATTGATTCCACATGGCTGGTTATGTTAGCTAGCTCACAGCAATATACACCGATCAGCCATAACGTTTTGACCACTGATGGGTGAAGTGAAGAACATTGATTATCTCGTTGCCATGGTACCTGTTAATGGGGGGGGGAATATTAGGCAACTGATCAGTGTAGACGGCTAGTTTCACCACTGGAGATGGCTCAAGCTGGGATGTTTTACTCCACAGCACACAAAACACTCTGAACTGGCTCCTTGACCTCCATTCTCTAGTCTACAGTGTTAACACTTTGCAGGAAGGTGCCTTCTGTGTTTCCAGGAAACAGCATTGCAGATTTTGGTGTGTAGACTCCAGGTATAACAGAATGCTAAACAGCAATGGGGAGTGTACTCTACACCCCTGCCAAGGCTGAGAGTCCCTCAGAAGCTGACCACTGCATGTCTCCTTCACAATAATTCTCTAGTGGCTACGCACAGGATCCTAAAGCCCTTTGAAAGGTGGGTTGATTAGTCCTACCATGCTCCAGTTTTCACACAGTGCCCTACTATTGATAAAAGGAAGCTGACAGTACTAGAATGCCTACATGGGTGCAGCTGTTAACCTGGATGCTGACATGGCTCAGGGACAAACACTGCTCTTTCATCAGAGAAAAGGGATAGGCAGCTAGGCACAACCAGCTGGAGCCTCTGGAAGCTGAGAATATACTAAACAACCTCTTCAGTTATTCATCTTAACCTGACCTGTAATGTAGGATGAAGGGGCTTATACGTCTGCAGATCTACTGTACGTTTGCTTGCATGAAACTGAAACACTGATCGGGAAGAATTAAGCAGAATGGTGCCATTTTAGTCAACACACAGGTCCATCCAACAACAAAAGCTCAGGGCCAAGGTGCCATGTCTAACCAATCAATGCTGACAGAGAGGAGAAAAAGTATTAGGAAGTAAAAAAGAGAAAGGGAAATACAGTGATTAATGAACTTAAGACAATAGGAAGAGTAAAATAAACTATCCATAATGAGGGGGAAATGGCACGAAGCAGTGAGAGAGCATGACATATGAGAGCTGTCAAAAAGAAGGAAGATTAACATCAACAATAGGTGAGGCACAGTAGGACTTAGTGAATGATTTAGGAAGCAAAAACAAGCCCAAGATGGAGGAGACTAAACAAAATGAAATAAAACAATTATACAATGAACTGAAAAAAGAAATAGCATCCTGCAGTCCAAGCATTGCTTAAGCATACTGAGGAAGCTGCAGCCTATTTGAAAGTATTTCAAATACGCTAAAGACATATCAGGTTGATGAAGCCCTAACAATATTCTGAAAAACAACAAGTAACTTTTTAAAGACTTACCTCATGCTTTGACAGTTCGGTCTACCTGAAGTGGCCTGTATTTTAGTTGCTTATACTTGTATAACTCCTCTTATTGAAATGTGTCTTTTTGTAGTGTGTTTATGAGTGTTAGTAGTACCTGTGCCTAGATTTGGTGTGCTCTGGACCCTCTTCATGGGTGACAGAATGAGTGACAAGGCCACGCTTTTGCGAGTGAATCCTCCGCTATCTGAGAAATCACAGCCGGGCAGGTGATCATAGAGGCAGAAGCAGCAGCACGCATGCACATGCATATACACAAAGACTCAAATATATAGCCACACACACACACACACAAATGCGTCCAGCCAAAATCATAATGCAGCAAAGCACATGCATTTAAAGAGCCTGATTTTTACTGCACAAGCTCAGGATATGAGGTGAAGCTGGTGTACAGCGCAATTACTAAATGTAATTGTAAAGTAGAAGTTTGAAGATGTCGCATGGCATTATCGTACACTAGCCTAACCATATCTGTTCAATACAGTGTGTTTATGACAGGAAGTAGAGTCTTTTAAATTGGATGGCCCTGTATGCTTCTGAATTAGGATTCAAAAACCACAAAGTGTGTCATGACTTCAGAAAGAAAAATGTGATAAATGAAGTGAACACGAGGGACGTTTGTTAATAGTGAAGACACACCTACTGACACAATATTGAAACAACCCCATTAACTATGCTACAGTGACATACCTTTCACTACTCTTTAGTAAAACAACAAGCTGATGTTCTTAACAAATGCTTCCCCACATATTTCCCCAGTTCTTTACAGTTGAAGCTATTGGACAACACATGCGGTTTAAAATCTGTGAGTGAAACTTGTTTTCTTTCCCCATCAAATTAATTTTTTGCTTCCAATTCTGGTAGCGTTACTGGCTGTCTTTCAACAAATGACAAAGCTATTTTTGTGCTGTCTTCATATATATTGTAAATACAGGCACGCAACCAATATGAGTCAAGCTACCACTGGCAGCCACACAGAGTGGTGGTGCGTGGTGTGTGGAGAAGGCTCCACGACTGATTACTCGTCACTGAATCTCCGGCTGAAATACTCACTGCAGCTCGGGACGACTGCCAGGTTTAGGAAAGAGTCTTGTGAGTGTATTGAATGAGGAATACGTCACTGTGGTTAAAAGCAACACGCCTACTATACTTGATGCTTTTCGTCACAATAACCCAGGACCAACACCACAGTGGTGGGTCAGGGTTGGAATTATAGACTCATGCCTGTGGCAGAGGAAAACTAGCACACATAGTGGCTTTTAAAATAGCTAGGCGGTCTGAAATGCGGAAACATATTGACTTTTTTTTTAATTATAAAGTATCTGTGTGTGTGTGTGTGCACATATACCTGTATTCATATTGAAGAGCACTTCTTACTGATGTACTGCAGGGGGACACACCTTCCTGGAAAACAAAAACAGTTATTTCAGACAAAGAGGCAACCTAATTTTTTGTGTAAACTTGTTTGTATCAAAAATAAGCAATTATTTTGGAAATCTGCCAGTTTACTGATGCCCACTAGGTCATTAGGTTTACTTTGATTCAAACCACGCTACTTAAAAAGGCAATATCTCAGCACAGGGAATAGTCTGGAGAGATTAATGATGTTTAGGACTAGGAATGCTGCTACAGTGTTATACTTTGAGAATTCTGGCTGGACATCGGACATGTAAAATGCATGTCTTGTTTTTTAAACAATAATTGTAAGTGTTTTCAATGTGAATAGAAATTATGACTAGAACTGTAATTCTGTTTGTGTTCTGTGGTTTCCATTGTATTTGTCTTAATTGTAGGATTTTGTATTGTATCATGTTTATTCTGTTGAAAATAAAAACGTGTAAAATGAAAATCAACACATACTGCCCGTCATGATCATAAGTATGTTTAAGCCAAAGCCTAAACCCATGAAATGTGGGAACATAACTTCTTCCAGCTGAGTGAACGACTTAATGACCTTAGCAAATGCTTTATGGAACATGGATGAAACATAAATAACTTAAATGGCCCTGATAAATGATGCAGAAAGCCAAGTTTACTTAACTGTACCCATATGCGCTGCCTGTCTCTTGCTATGTGGAGACCTTTTCTTTGAACTGTTGCAGTAGGGTGCATGGCTGATATGAATAGGGCACTCTTCAAAAACCAAAGACACAACACTGACTGTTGCATCGCTGCGTGAATGCAGGCACATGTGTGTCATTACGGGACTTAGTGGGTATGACAGATACTACAAGTAAAAGCATAAAGTGGCTGCAGTAGGGATCATACATGTATTTAAATAACTATGACATACACATGGATAACATTGCCATACACACATACTGTTGTCAGGTTTTGGGAATGTGATGTACAGTAGCTGTTAGTGTAGATGGCTCCAGAGCTCTTTATCTACTCTGAGACATTACAGCTGGGATGATTTCAGTATCATCATAACCAGAGATGTAACAGGAAGAGAACAGTGTATATAAAAGAGGAGGCAAGGACAAAGTATAGACAAATATAATTGGTTAGTACATAAATACAAAACAGAGTTTGCATACCCAAATCATTCAGAATGCTCTTTTTAATTATATTCTTTCAGTTTCTATCTCCAAGCATAGGGGAATAAAATGCACAGATGTTTCATCTACAGCTCTGGTAAAAATTGAGACCCCTGCAAAATTATAAGTTCTCTGGTTTTACTATATATAGGTATGTGCTTGAGTAAAATGAATTTTGGAAAATTTGGAGTGGTCTCTTAATTTTTTTCCAGAGCTGTATGCCTTCAGTGTACCTAGTAGGTAAATCTGTGAAAATGATGTTACACTTTCATTTACTGTTCTGTGTATGTAAACACGCATTGTGTTTGCATGAGTGACTGGGGATCTCCCCTAGACATAAAGGCTGAAAGCACATACCCAGGTTAGCAGTTTGTGCTTCAACGCTTGTTTAATCTTTGAACAGCTCTGGGTATGAACAAACTGACAACGCAAAATGACAAAGCAGTGCTAGACATTTGCTTCAACACTTTGATAACTATTGGTGGCTCTAGTGATGAGTGGCACGAAACGGATGGCATAACACCAACATGTGTATGTAACATGGTATCAGTGTATATGTCAGACAATAAGTAACAAGAAAGCAGAGCGAACTGTATAGTTAATTTTCAACTGTAAAGCTTATTTAATAAAGGGGTCGTGTGAATTGTACTTGTATTTACTATTAATTTTGTTGTAGGTTTTTGATTTGCCAATAAGTGACATGAGCAACACAGACTTACTTACCGAGTCAGATACTTTCAGTCTCTCAAGACCTAATCCTCACCCACATACAGTACGCCCTCGTAAATCTATCTCTGAGAAACACACACACACACACACGCACTGGGGTAAATCATGGGTCTGGCGTCGCTGGCAGTCGGCGTCCAAATGATGGTCAGATTATAAACAGGATCGTGTTTCTTGGGGACAGATCGGCGGCGACACAGCAGCTGTGGCCATGGTGTAATGTTATGGCTGGACACTGCAAGAAAACCCGCCAGGCTCTGCACAACTTTGACTATCTGTCCAGATAGACCTTTTTAAGCTTTTAAATACAAAATGTGCAGCCCTCTCTAAAGCCGGTGATAGATCATTAGCAGCATGCATATCACAGTATATACTAAAGGGGCACCAAATGTTTCCTTTAATATTCAGCGAGTGCTTCTCCAAAATGTAATGCTTAATGGACGTTTACACGGGTGTCGAAGTAAATGTCGACAGATCAAACACTTGTTATCCTATCATTTCTAATAATTAATTTAATAATATTAACTTAAATGTCAATTTCCAGACATCTTCTCCGCATTGAATTCTACTATATCTGTACTAAATGAAAAAAAAGTACTAAAAAATAAATACATAAGCATAATAAACAAGTGACCTTCATTTCCAAAGAGTTGTTTTCAACTTTAGTCCAAGTTTAGTGGTTTATCCACCCACTGTAATTTAGGTATTGGTGGTCCACTCTGGAGACTAATGTGTATATAATTACTGAGGGTAATAGCTGTGGGACCGCAAACACACAAGGCAGAGATATAAGCCACAGAAAGCCGTGATGCCCAACACCACAAGCCCATCAAGTCTCATTAGTCTGTTGAGTGACCCACTGGGACCCACTCCATTCACATCAGCGGAGTAATAGGGTTCAAGCTTTGAATCCTTTAGAAACACAAGACACTGTAGGTTTACCCTCCTCCCTGTCTTTATTAGTAGAACATTACCATTGATTTGTACTCATCACCAGAAACTGTTTCTATCATGGCATGGCCATTTTCCTGTCCTTGACAACATGGTGACCTTCCATAGTGGAATTGTTGACGATGAAATAAAACTCTTTGTAGAAAAACACAAGTCGCAGCGAGTATGTGGGAATTGCTATGCGTATCTGTCTGTGTGTGCCATTTAAATTATCTCAGAAAATGAGAGTGAGTTTAAAGTGTATCTTAAAACATAATTTTAACAACTATGTTTACCCTTATTAACAAAAGAAGGGTAATTATTATACTAAAAAAAGTCCTTAAAAAACAATAACATGAAGAACCCAGACAGTATGGTGGAAACTCAAAAGGAAGGAAAGAAAAACACAAACACGTCCTCAAAGAGCACTGGCCGGCATGCTATCAGTCACTGGCAGTGTGCCTTGGCATTGACAAAACATATTTGTCACCAACCTTCCATTAGAAAAAACATAACAATGACAACATAAAAGAAAGAACAATGACTTAACTTCCTGAAGCCATATTTAAGAATTTAACTTTTTTCAATCTTTGGATTATAGTAGAAACGTTCAGCAGAGGATGGACAAGGTAACCACCAGTAATCACTGGAAATACTTTATGCTACAGTATATTACTACTTATCCTTAAGATTGTTTCCGTTTTGTACTTAAGTGCATGCCATGTTTAGAACGTAACATACAGTCAAGTCCATTTCAGCACAAATGGGACGACAGATTTCATCAGTGTACTATTAAAAAAACAACTGGTAATAATTTTTACTATTTACCAAAAATCATTTTAAGAAAGAATACATCAAAATACATCAATGATTTTATGAATAATCCAAAGAAGTGTAAAATAACACTTACTAAACTATAACTTATTAGGATGAATTATAACTTTCAGTATGAATGTTTTATTGGAATTCATTCTCTTTATTATTATATTGTAGGTATTTTTATTCCAAAATGCCATATTTCAATTTAATTTATTTAATTACAGAATGGAATTTTAAGAGCATTTTTAAAGGTCCATTTTGTGTGTGTGTGTGTGTGTGTGTCATTGGAAATAAGCCGACAATGGCCTCAAGGGTCTTGACCCTGGGGTGGTCACTCAGACTGACACATACTCAAATGATGTCAACAGATTAAGCTCCTTAGCCAATCTATTTAAAGGCCGAAGCAAAAAGTCACCAGATAGCCTTTTTCTGTTCCATCTACAAAAGCTTCTCAGCTGTTGAAAACTTTAAAAACATGAATGAACAGTAGGTGCTATATTATGTGTATATTAATAAGAAAGACTATATATGATCTGCAGTGATTCTCTGCAGTGAACGTTAGTTCTAAGCCTGATGGTGAAAAAACTGAAGTACAAATCCTACTGGAGGAATCAGAGAGAAACAATCCCCAAAGAATTTCCCTGGAGATCCAACATAAATCCCAGTCGAGACACGGCTAGCCTGAAACCCAACTGACAGCAAGGGTCACTCCTCCAAAAAAGGGAGAATTTAGAATTGCTTCATTCCTTAATTACTGAATTGGGAGTCGAGTTATTTTAGCGGTGCATTTTTGTGGTAAAAATGTGGGGAGTGCAGGGTTGTGGCAAGAAAAGGAACAAGAAAAAAGAAAGGCTTGGAAATCAAAATAAGATTCTAGCTATGAGGAATTACCCACTGCTTTAAGTGTATTCATAGTACTTCAAGTATTCATGTCAGAGTAAACATTTCAACAGTAATTCAGTGCTATAACACAACAGTAGATGAGAAAGGTAACGGTCATATCTTTTTATCATGATAGCTGATCAAATTTAAACACTGAAATTAAAGTAAATTACATTCACATCCTAAGGCTTCGTCAGCACAGGAAACCATCAAACACTGACAGCCACTACAAGCACAACAAACTGGATAATTTCCATAAACCTGGCTTCAAAGACAACTCATCACTTCTTATCTCCCATCCCCAAACCTCCTTTTTGGACAAGTTAATAAAATATTATTGGCCCGACAGTCAGCCAACATACGGTGGATCTTTTCATCCTGATGATTCATCAATAAATAATGAGGCCATTTAGATTTTTCAAGGCTGTAGTAACTTCAGAGTGAAGGTTGTTACCGCATAATAGCTAGGTACTGTTGGACCATAAGTATCTGAATGTGTATCGCCATACAGAATAAATTGAAACAAGTTATTTCCTATGTTTTGTTCAGTCGATCCTGAAAGTACAGTCTGATATAATCACACCAAAACAAAAAAAAACTATTTTCCACCACGATGGTCTTATTCAGTTAAAACGCTGTAACCACAATTAATTTCAGTCAAGGTGTGTTTAAGGACTTAAGTATGTTTAAATCCTTGCTGAGGGTGCTTCTTAGCTACAGTGTTAAAATCCTTTAATGCACACATCAGAGTGAGAATAACAAGCACTAATTTTACAGTTTAGGCCACACTGTGAGGTGAGTATTCAGACAAAGCATGGTTTAAAATTAAAATAAATACTATACATATATGTTCAGACAGCTAAGTGCACTTCCAATTAAACGAGTCTTTCACGCAAAACTTTGACAAAAAACACCAAGCTACTTGTTGAAGATGCAGGCCGTATAATAAGGGATATTTTATCAGCACCATGTAACTGTTCTAGGACATGATTACTGCCACTAGTTGAACAACAACCACTTCCAACAAAGTCTCCGTTATCAGTCTTGTTTGTTCGACCTTGCCACTCATTAGCAGACCCCCCTCTGGCTGTATGAATGGATAGAGAAGGTCAATACACTGACCCTGCGTGCCCACTCGCTGCCCATACTGCAAACAACAGAGGCCCATGTGTTCCGCAGATTGCGTCACAACCCCACTAACGAGCAGAGCCTATTGGCCTGAGAGCGCTAATGCAATTATGCAACACAAGCCCCAGCACTGTGAGTCGGGGGCTACGGGGCAAAAAGAGTAAATTGGATGTGACAATTCCTGGGTCTGTTAACTTACCATTACTATAGAGAACCAAAGATGCATTCACTGTATATACTGATACACTTAGAGGAAGAGAGAGCTGAGAAAGAAAGAAAAAAAAAAAAAGACCAGCTAAAAGAGCATGGACAAGCACCGAAGAGACCAAATACAGAACACATTTTAACACATAGACTGCAGAGAGGATGAGAGATTAGCCAAAGGAATACGTTTAAAACAGGAGCAAACACAGAGTAAATGGCATAGTGAAATCGGAAAGAAGCCGATATTAGCATGTGGCATTATGTAAGCTGTCTGGCTAAAGCCGTCTGGGGACACAGCATCACGAGTAAACAACCTCTAGAGCTGCCACTGTTTCATCTCCTCTCCTCCATGAAGCGTACACAGCTCTGGAAGGAAGGCTATTGATTACAAGACTTTAGAACTCCAGGCTACAAACTGAGACAAACACAACAAGCTAACATAAACAGAGTTGCAGTGGAATGACAGGATGCGCAAATGGAGGGACAATGTTACACGTTGCTGGAAGCCAAAGCAACTTCAAAGATGAAGCCTGAGCTGTTCCCACAGCTACCACCTAATGTAAGTGAGAAGAGAGGATTTGAGATGAGTACCATGTAGGCAGGCCATAGTCATAAAAGACATACTATAGGTTGTAAATGACACCGTCTGTTTTTGAATATGAGTTTCCCAAATCATGTTCATACCTTTCAGAAAGAATTTCCATGGCTGACACGTGCTGATTTAACTGCCCTGCACTCTCTGGAAATCAAGAGGGCTGCCTAAGATGTGATGCAAGAGGCCTAATGGAGAAGAGACATTCGGGAAAACGCAGAAATGAGCTTCTTCAAACACTGGGATAGTAAACACATCCCTCCCTATGTAGAGGGAGGGATGGTGAAGCAGCAGCAAAGAAAATAATCCTCTCTCTGTACTTCCAGCTAAATTCTTTGTACAACGCTGCTCATTATTAAATCACTGCAAAATACAGCATGACAGCGTAGAAGAATGAGCAGCTGAAGAATAATATAGCTATCTTGTAGCAAGATTTGATACCTTAGAGAGAAAACTAGCTGCAAATGACTTCCCTATTTCCATTTTGTTTGGTAAAGACTTTGTTTGCATCATTAAAGTTTGAAAACAAAAGCGTAGCATACAAACAAAACATTTTGAGAATAGTCTGTCATTTGGCGCAATGGGTACACTGCGGCAGAATGACTATCAGCTGTGGCTAAGATTATGTTCCCCATACATAGTCTGGATTCCCCAGGTACCGGTGTTAAGTGTCAAGCATGAAGATAAGAGGAACTTGATTAGCAGGGCTGCTATATTTACTGCCATTAGACAGGGCCCTTTACCCTCTAAGGTGGTCCCCATCATCTGGAAAATCCATCCGAGGAATCTTTATGTACTCTGGGTTGTACGGCATGAGGAAAAATGATCATTTTACATTTTTAAATTCACCAGGTGGTTAAAGAGAAATGGTAAACTTCACCATCGCAACTGAATACGCAACAGTTTCTGTGTCTCTCGGTAGCTATGGATCAGACTACAAAAAACAAAAACCGTGCAATTAGCTACAAAACCCATCTTCCTCTTACAGAGCTTTGATAATGTTAGTGGTAGCGAGCGACACAGCACCGAATGACAGCAACCATGAATCAACATATCCTTAAATAATTGTATAAATGCCAAGGCATCTTTAAATGTATTTTGCATATCAGACAGAGAAAGAAAGATGCCTGTTTACTGAGAGTATCACACATTCACACGAGACTGTAATTCAAGAGCCTTGTTGCGTTTCATCTTATTCTGTACGGGCAACTTTTCTATGTCTTTGTTCTTTCGTACAGCAGCTTAAACAAATACCCAGGATCAGGAAGGAATGAGGAAGAGTGGGGCAAAACATAGTGACAGTAACAAGGGAATTATGTCAAGCCGCTGAATGTGAAACAACAGTATTTCTATACAGCCCTGATAAGCTCCCTGCTACATCTGTGTTCAAACCGGACTTATTTTGGTAACAACTTCCTAGAACTACTCCTACACTAGCAATAAAGTAGTTTATGTCTAACCAAAAACTCTTGCAGGACCACTGCTGAGTTCTGCAAACAAATACAGATTTAGTGGAACTGGAAAGAATCACTTCTATGCATTAATAATGTCACATTTGCCATGGAAAAATAAGCGTGCCCTGTGACGTTTACAGGGAACAGACAAAGTGCCTCACTGTATGTCAGGTCCGGGAGAAGGGAACCGAACGAACCCGTGGTACAAACCGAAGCTGGGAACCACCCCTCACTGTGTACCCAAGGGGTCAAGGTGACATTCCACAACACCTCTGAGACTGGCCTAATGGAGGGATTGGTGCATGGCTTTTGTTGAGTGGGAAACAAGAGACCATGAAAAAGTGTGTAACAAGAGATGGAAGTATGTAAAAGGGACGGAAGGAGGAAAACGAGATTCTGGGGCGAAAATATGGCAAAGGTAGGAGGTAAACAGAAAGAGGAAGGGCAAGTTCTTGGGGGACTGAAATAAAACATTTCTCCACATTTACTCAATCAAAATATAGTATAGTCAAAATATATAGTTAATATAAGTTCGACGGGTGGATTTCTGTGGTATGTGCATTTAATTTCAACTTTCCCTTTTTAATTAAAAAGTCCGAAAGGTTTTTTTCCCCATCTCAAGCCTAAATTAATCCTCTTGGGTTGATGTATAAAACTTTTCAAGCCACAAAACTGTAATGTAAGGTATTTACTGATGCTATTTCTGAGGTGGCCGCGGTAGCTGCCACCGTTTTATTTGACACAATTTCCCCTGTCCACTGTCACAAAAGACCAAAATTCTACTCTCGGTCTATAATTGTGGGTTTTGGCAGAACAAATAAATACAACTCCCTTTTGGTGTTTAGGTTCTAAGATCTATTCAGACCTCTTCTAATTTACATTCCCTTTAAAAGAATCGATGTGTTCATAGCAAGTAAATACAGACACATCACAAGTGAATATATGGCACTACATGATCTGTTTGCATGTGTTTTGAAACGTGACATTAAAAGACATTTAAAACACAATCATACATACATACAGTATATGTAATTAGGAAAGTAAATGAAACCTGTCAATCCATAATTCCCAAGATTCAACCCACTTTTAAAAACTGGAACTGAATAAATAAAGTTCTCCTAAGTTGCGGCATGAAATTGCACATGCAAACATTATTTAGTAATGAAATGCAACCGTGCAGTCTGAGTATCTGTTGAGACATTTAACCCTAAAAGCCTGACCTCTCAACCTGCAGGTGCAATGGTCCATCAAGCAGAGAAATCTTAACTCTTACCGTCATAAAACCAAAACACTGGAGACTTGCTAAGAAGAGTCAGGTATAGGTGAGCTGTGAGCCCAAGTGCCTTTTCCTTCCTCTTCTACTCTGACTTGTCTTTTCTGCCTCTTCCCTCTGCTCAGGATAAGTCTCTCCTCCCGGCCAAGCTTTATTCCCGAATCTCACCCCGTTTAATGCCTGGGAAGCACAGAGACAACAGAACAAGGAGAAAGTTAGAGAGCCAAAGAGAGGAGTGACAGAGGAAGAGAGTTCCCTGTTTGGGTGAAGCAGTGATCAGATACAGCTATTTTCAGACTCGGGCATGCTTGTCTATGAGACTGGAAAGTTACCCCCCCCCCCCCAGTGTATATGGGTGGGGGCTAAGTGACAGGGCTGACTATCTCTATTTTACCACACGCAAACATGTTTGCATGCATGCATACCGCACAGTATGCACACACATATGCATGCAAAGACAGACTGCATCTGAACACACACTCACATACTGTACTAACAACAACACAGTCACACACGTTGTAATTCTATGGTACAAAAATGTATCAGGTAATGTAGGTACACCTCTGGCACGTTATGCTAGGGTGCTAGGGTGAGGATAGCAGTGGGAGAGAGCAGACAGAGTGGGGTGTTAGAGAGCCTCCACGCGCTCATGTCCCCTCCCGGGCTTTAATGTCACACAGCAGCCAATGGCGTCAGTGCGGAGATATGTAAAGTGGACGACCCCACGCAGAAACTGACAGGACTGTCACAATGTTCTCACATGAGACTTTCGTTCATGTTCTGTTGCTGACACTTTGATTGCCTGTGGGGAGAAGTTGCTCAGAGACGCGCAAATGGCCGCGCACACGCGTGGACAGAGAAGCGCATGCACCGACTCTTTCACTATTTTATCACAAATAAACTACTCGGTGTCATATCAGGCTGTAAATATATACAGACTGATTATGTGTCCACTCACCTGTGTCATTAATAATCTTACTGCTGTGTAATCCATATGGGAATGTATATTTGGAAATGACCACACACAGACACACACACACACACACACAGGCTGAATATATACACAGCAGAGAGGTCAGCCAGAAGCACCTCTAGACCCCAGACTCCCTGCTATTCCCAGAATGATGATGTAACTAGTACTGCTATTAGCTATCTCATATTTAGAGCCGGGACACCTAAAACCAACCAGGCAGCTACTGTGCAAGATGCTTTTTTGGAACACTCCCACCTCGTCCCTTCACACGCACACTCGACTGTAATCAAAACAGGCACAAAAATCAGCAACTAACAAATGACTGCGAAGTATGGTTCAGGAAGACTTCAGCAGTCACAACAGAGGAAATAGGTTCGCTTATGGTAATGAGGCTCCGTTAGTGGCAACGGAATGCTGATAAGATTGCTGAGTGCTCTCTTTCCCCCCCCACCCCCACAACAACAAATATCCAAATCTAGGCCAACTTCACCATAAACTCTCATCACTACAACACATGTTGATTAACCACGCTTTGTTTTGCATTAGTCTCACGCTGCCATCTGCCCACTTGGGAGAACGGTCTGGCAGAACCCATCATCATGCTGGTGTAGGGGAAAAAAAATGGTCTGGCTTGTTTGTATTTCTTTAATTCAGTTACAACCGTCTTGGGCAGCGCTAAGCCCAGGATGCAGTGACAGTAACACACAGATAGCTAAAGGGACTGAATGGCATGCAACGTATGACCGTCACTAATTATACCGCAATTCTTTGCTTGACCCTCGCGGTCCACTGTCACTACAGTAAGTTTGTGTCTAGCTAGATAAAGAGAGGAGGACTACAGGAGAATTTCATGCTAACCGCAAAGAGACCGCAAGTATATGGTGGCACATTCCAACTGGCTGCTAGATCAACCTAAAAGGAAAAATGAAGAGTGGTGGAAGTATGGTTAACAGAAAGCTAACTTCACAGATAAAGGTGAGGAGAGATTAGCTTTTTACCTTGGGGTTCCCACAGCCCACTACCGTGATTGGTGTCAGTGGACATGATCAAACAGCAGCTGACCCCCAGAAATGTCAGCTCATGTGCCAAGGATCACGGAGGTATGGTGAAAAGCTGACAACTGACAGGTGCTAATGACGTAACCTTGGGGCCTGAATCAACGGAGTATCAGGAGACCAATAAAGTACCGAAGTGCCCAAAGCACCTGAGTTTGGTTCTCTATTGTAACCATTATCTATTTACTTCAGACATTATTCTTTAACCAACATGAGGCTTTGCAAAAGATGGCCGACAAGATCTCCATCGACAGCTGAACAAACATCACCAAAGGTTTCTGATGTTTGATGGATGACATTTTACAGTTCTGCCCCCCCCCCTCCCTGCGTTAAAACTAAAATGTGACATCTCCAACCATTTTTGCATGTGAAGGGATTATGTATAAAAAAAAACAATTAAAACCAACATGACACTGCAGCGGCTTGGGAATGATCTCATTAAAGTACCAGAGCAAACTATTTTTATAGGGCCTGACACACACTCACACACAGACACTTTGACCTACGAGCCACTCCGGTCTTCGGCCGCGTCGACACGGCCTCACCCGGACGGTTTCAACACCTAATTCATTATCAGCTTCTGCAAGGTCCCGCCATTACCAGTTAAGTAAGTGGCAGGTTATAAAAAGCAGAAGAGCTGTGCTTGTGCACATTAGCAAGTGCCACTTACGGGAAGCAGATCAACAAAAACAAAAAATTACATCCACAAATATATTGTTCAACAGAGGCAGATGTGAATTCCGAATATAGAAGTAATACATAATACGTTTCAAACCAGTCGACCATAATTTGAAAAGGTTTTAAGCCTCTGATGTCAAACAGGACATAGTGCTGTATATAAACAATTCATACAGCCACTGATTCCCACAAAACACAGATGGACACATTTTACTTTACCTTGTTAAATATTATAAATAGTGAAGTATTAGCTTGTTGATTGTTGCAGTCCATTCTTATAGGATGTAACCTTTGTAAGACGTTTCACAATTGCCTAGTTTGAACTATGATGGGATGGAGTTGATATACTACAATAGCGTAAAATAGTGGTGCTCCATGTGTTTTTGTTTCTAATGAACAGAAATGATAAAAGCCATGTTGTTTTCTGCACGTGTTTCTCCATTCACCATGATCTGCAAGCAGTCTTGTCTGACATGGCCTCAAGCCCAGCAGACTGCATTTGCAAATTCTGCCGTACCTGTGCACTCCAGGTAGTCATGGTTGTCTTCCAACACTTCATCCTAGCTTAGCGTGTTGTGTTGCGTTTTCATCCTGCTCACTCTGCTGCCACTCTCTGCTGCCAGTCGCCTAGTGCTGCTCATGGTGGAATTGTTGGGTCTATACATATAGAATTGGTTTAGGCCTGCTCTATATTAACAATTGCTATCAGATAACTGTTATGATAAAGCGCTATATAGATGAAATTGAATTGAAAATTGAATTGTTGTGACGCACTTGATCCTTGACTACTTAGAGCCTTTAAATAAAAAAAAAAATTTTAAGTTTTTTCTTACGACTACTGAAATGGATAAGTCAAATCGAAAACATGCCAAGATTAATACATTAAAAGATTCATGCTGCTGGCTGGGACGGGGGAAGTGTAAAAAAAGATGTACCGGTAAACGGATTTATTTATTCAGAGTTTTTCATATTAACATATTTTATTCATTATACATTTCCGAGTTCCACTGCATATTTAGCAATAATTTCACTAAACCTAAGCCACCTCAGGAGGTCTTGGTTGTCTAAAAGTTCAGGGTATTTCTTTTTTTATTTTAAAACACATTTTTAATTAAAGCGCACAAAAAGAATATGTACTTTATTTTGTATCCTTATTTTCTGCCTCAACAACATGTATTTCTCCACAGCCCATCATTGTAATGTGTGTATGCACCAGTCCACAGTGTGTGCCATGAGGTCCTTCCCCTTGTGTCCATTGTTAGCTATTGCAATTATAACAGCAGCAAAAAGCAAGACATGATTACAGGTGTGTTATTATGTTATAGGCCTGAGCTTTGTTTGCCCACAATGTGATGTTAGTAGTTACTTTTATACTCTTATTCCATTTTACTTTCTGTTATTTTATTATTCATTGATTTTTTTTCATTTATATTTTATTATTATTTAATTAGATTTTTTTGTCCTTTTGATCTATTTCATCTAGGTTTTAGTCTAGCTATTATTTAACTCACATTTTCATCGCTTATTGTATCTCTTCCGTTGGTTTCACATTCCTAAATATTTGGGTTTTTTTGGTTGCTTTTAATGGTCTACACATGTTCTGTCTCATTATCTGTGAAGCACTTTGAACTGCACTCACCTGTATGAAAGGTGTTATACAAATAAAGTTTGATTTGATTTATAGGGATTTCTTAATAATTAATTAATACATACATTCAACATTAATGCCACATCCTTGGCTCAACGTGACCCATAATCACTGATCATCCACATCCGTCTCATCGATCAAAAAGCAAATTAACATGTTTATTAAAAAAAGAAACTGGCTCAGCAGTTTAGGTAAAAAGTCACCATCATCATCATCATCATCAACAGCTCGGCCCTCGAGAAAGCTCACTGAGCAAGCATGCCCTGCTGCAGGCGGCCTCTATTATCAGTGAGACTGGGAATTAGGCAAGCTCTTCACACACCACTTGAGCCATGAGATCAGCCCCTGAAGACGGGCAGAGAGGGGGTGAGATGACGGAGGAAAACACACCAGAGGGACAATGAGAAAATAAAGGGCACCAAAACAAAGAAACAAACAGACAAAGGGAAATTAAAAAAGGTGTGTGTGTGATAGAGAGATAGAGAGAGAGAGAGAGAGAGAGTGACAGACAGAAAAGAGAGAAAAACTATGAGAGTAACCCCCGTTACATTCTGTACTTTTGGGAGAAAATGTATCACATTCTCCTATTCCCTGATGGCCTGCCTTGATCCCATTTCCTCCTCTCCCCCTCTCTCTCTCTCACTCATTCACTCATCACACACTCCCTCAGTAACTCTAAACTGGCAGGTGCAACTTAGTTAACGCTAACAGAGACATACTTTCTGGCTCATCTGCCATCAATCAAGTCAAGATGCTACGATCGCCCATTAAGTCTGTGTATATTTAAGCCTCTTTTAAGCAGTTTATCGGCGAGGCAGCCCCCTCGTGAGACAGATAGCAGCCAACTGTTGCCCGTCACATTGCATCCCGCTGTGTCGCTTCCTCTCCCCCAGACACAAGTATGCAGTCATAGAAATGCATGAAATTACTGCATCAAAGGGTACCGTCCAGTGATGCCAACACACACGCTACACACAGGCCAGGTAGGCCACGCTGGGAGTGGTATGAGATTCCCGGAGAGATAGTGTTACACTTTGTGCATCCAGGACACCTCCCCACTGTCCCTGTTCACCCAGCAACGGGTCTCTGAGATACCATCCATCGCTGCTGGCCCTTTATTATTTCCCCCCACATTACATCATCCCTTTACGCCACTTAGCAGGACGTACAAAGGAAACACAGGGGCTGACTACTCCTTACTGCTTTCTGTCAACTGGGATATGTCACAGTCAACACAGCAACAGATTAGTCTGAAGAAAACATGACAAAAAAATAAATAAACGCACTACTGCTGTAGCGCTCAATGGTTTTTCAGGCCAGTCCGCTCAATGAGAGACTGACTGATTCAAACCTTTAATGGCAGGCGAATGCAACAAAAGCCCTGATAGCAGGGGTGAAGAATCAATACTGACTTCACGGTGCCTGTGTGAGGGACGGGCCTCCATAACACACCGTGCACATGAGGTGTTGCAAATGTATTTGTGGGTTAGTTCTATTGTCTCCAACCACTAAACCTGCATAATAGACCAAACTAGCCGTGGCTGCATTTCCATTTTTCATGTGAACACATAAAATGCAGTGTGGATGTGCAAGCTAACAACAGAGATTAAGCCCAAGCATTTGGGATGTAGGTTAAACGTGGATATCTCTGTGCATGCTTCTGCTCATCAGCATGCCTGCTGACGGTCTTCAGGCTGCTGCTAATGTCAAGCAATAACATCTTAAAGGCTCGTGGTTTGAGAATGAAACATCATCCCACTGGAGGCAGCAGCCCACTGGAAGGCACTTCACCGCATCCCGGATGAGCGGATCCGTTTGCCCTGGCCAAGCCGATTACGACTGTAGGGTCACTGTTGCTTGTAACGCACTTTTAAAAACCACTCAAAACATCTGCCCGTGTAGCCCTTCTCACAGCAGGCAATTTCAGCTGCGGGTCAGAGCCGCTGCAGCTGCTCGCAGCGGCGCGGAGGGACAGACACTGGCCCCCGTAACGACCCGACCACGGGGCTACGTAGGTTTCGCTGACTCGGTGTACCCACCTCAGACCGTCCGACGCCTCACTCGATTAATCCCGCCACATATCGCCAGGCTACCGGCTCTCCTCCGTGTGAAACGACCCGGGGTCCTGAGGAGCGCGCAGCGAGCTACCGCCGGGCTCGGAAGCTAGTGCGGCGGTGTCCGTGTGATGAAACCGAACACCTGCTCTTCGACGCGCAGGGATGTCGCCGGCGTCAGCGAGCGGACTAAAGGCAACTCCTCCCTCTCGCGGGGGGTCAGCGGGGCTCGGTGATACAGGTTCCTGTCCCCGCTTTTCTCCCCGACGCGAACCTCCAAGGAAGCGGCGGTTAAAAAAATAAGTTACCCCCCCCTTTGTGTGCGTGTGCGTGTGCGTGTCTTCTTTGACTACACGCGCCAGTCGCACCGCGGTCCGTCCCGCGACCAGCCTGCCGGCTCTTAAGCGCTCGCGTCAGCCCAGAAAAGGACCCGTTTCCGGGGTTTTTTTTTTTTTTAATTATTATTATTATTATTGAATGACGCCGTGGCTCCTCGCGCAAAATGGCCTCTGTTATTTTCATTCGGCAACAGTCTGCCGCGAGCTTCCCATTGGGTCTCCGCGTAGCCATGGCAACGCCCGCGGCTCAATCAGCGCCGGCGGCGGACGCGCGCACACACACGCACACACACACACACACACACACACACACACACACACACAGCGGGCCGCTGACAGGAAAGTGCCACTTTACCTTCCTTTCTGCGCTAGAAGCGCACAAAAGACTGGCCCCGTCTGTTGAGCTGCTGTGGAGGCTGATGGAGGCTGATGGAGGCTGATGGAGGCTGCAGGCTGCGCGTTAACGGTTAGGACACACAAACGCAGTCGGGCTCCGCGAGTCATCCACAGACCCCTGCCAGGAATAAGGCAGAGCTGTGCCACTATTCGTGTCGGTGCGTTTTCCCCCGGCAGCATTTTATCATGTTGTCATCAAACTCGAAGGGAAATGCTGAGCATGATAAGTACGTGTTGGCTTGTAGAGTGAATTACCGGACGGTTTAAGGTGTGATTAACTTGTGTTTTGAGGGCAGGGTTACTCAACCCGGCAAAGAATTGGAAAAGAGTAACCTCATGTAAATTTGCATTATGGGCTAAACTAAGCATATGTATACATTTTCATTAGCTTCATAATACACTGTAGAAATGCAGGCTAATACTGAACAGAGAGTATCTGGTGCATATATGTACCTGATGTAGGTGTTAGGTTCCACTAAGTATAGTACTTTAGTACTGTAGGCTGTCGTAGACCTTTTGATTGTAGACACTTGCTTTACTTCCTTGTAGATTTCTGAGAGACAAAATGACAACAACAAAAAAAATGTGAATTTTTCTTTGGAATTTTGTTCCCTAGTGTGAAATTAGGATTACAAATTATAGTAGCCAGCAATTACAGTGTTGCAGGGCAGCGTTTTGGATGAATGAGTTTCTCTGGTTAGCTCCTACCAATCATTAATCATCGTGGTGCATCTGCACAGCAAGTGTTTCAGTGTTAACACTGCAAGTGTTGATTTTTGTTGACCGCAAAATCCCATAATGATCTGGAAGTGTTGAATGCTGATAGGTGTGGATGTATATCAGCACTGACATGGTGTTGGTTTTTACACACACCATTTTACATTAGTCCTGACGTTTTTGCTGTGAGGTCTAATTCCCTTGCTGGGTAAACGCCAGAAATTGAATCAAGGTTTTGTCTTGTTAAGTGTTGCCCTGTAAAAAAAAAACTGTATTTGTTGTAACTCTGTCTTCATTAAGTAAAGCAACCGAACCGTGTCTTGATTTGTGATGGCTTAACTGGAGAATTCTACCCCTGTGCCCGTTTCCCCCTTTCTCTCACACACCAGGCTGTTGAATAATTAACAGACTGGATGGTAGTGAATGCTCGGTATCCTGTGACCATGGCAGAAAACATGGCCTTTACTCATTTATCACGTTGTTTTGCTTTTGTTTTAACGGAAAAAGCATGAGCAGTCTGTCCTCTGTGTCTATTCTGGTGTACTTGAAAAAGCAGATGAACCAACAGGTTTGAAACTAAATCTGTCTACCCATATATCGTATGCACTAATTACAAATGTGAAGTCTCGGTGCAACATCAGAGACATATCTGCAGACGTGGAGCGAGAAAGCGAAGGAAAAAGCCCTATTTCTCATGAATTCTTAAAACCTTTAGAGGACTGTCAGAAATGCTCTAGTGGGTTGATACAGAATCAGACACAAAGCAAAAATGTTGCCCCCACCTTATGAAAATGACACTTTAGGAGTGCATCTATTCTTACGTGAATTTGTGACAAATACAATCCTTACTTGCCTATTGGGCTCTATGGTGTTAATAGCTTTGTGAGCTCATAACATCAACTAAACAACAGCATGACTTGCACTGCTTTACAGTATGTAAATTCTAATAATGCAACCACTTACACGTAATTAAAATGATGAACAACCTTCTTTGCTTAAAAATATGTTTGCTTTTAATCTGTAGATTATCTGATTTTATGGTTATATATGTCTTCACTCTAATTATATTTCTAATTCATTTTCCTGTCAGTTGATTTAGTATTGTGAATATTACTGACCATGTTTTACTGTTTAATGCTGTAAGATAAGGGGGCTTCTTACTATGGTTAATTAACATGTCAGCTATATATATATATATATATATATATATATATATATATATATATATATAA
>JAVQJF010094335.1:0-10076 GCA_036023855.1 Gadopsis marmoratus
GACCTTCTATGTCCCGTCCACAGACTACGATGGCCAATGATAGTCTGCATTGAAGGGAAGTGCATGCCCCTCTTTTTCTTCTAAAGAACGAGCCAATTGCAGCTCATCATGATAATGATGGGCGTGTCGTATAGCCAATGACACGTGGGGATATGTCGCTTTAGGGGGTTTCATCAAGCTATAACCTATAATTGTCTAGAGTAAAGTGAACCTGGTGTGTGCGTTCGTGCACAAAACACCTAAGCTGGGATTTTTGGGACTTTTTGTGGTTTTTGTAGACGTTATAATGGCAAAACGGACACAGAAATATACACTCCAGGAGCCCCCCCACCACCCCCAACCCCACCCCACCCCACTCCCCAGAGTGGGTCTGGCCAGCCAAGAGCCAGAGAACAGGAGGGGGAGGGGGAGAGTAAGGCCTCCACAGACACAGAGGTGTGAATTGAAGCTGTGAAATGCTTCTGTGATGGGTTTTTGTGTGTTTTCCCTGCACTTGATTGTTACAAAGAGTGGCACATTGCTAATAACATGTAAAAGCTCATGTACAAGGTCATGCAAATAGTTCGCAGTTTTATTGTTAGAATGTTATTTTGTACATAGTTTGCTGCCTTTGCTTTATACCTTTGCACCTACCTCTGGTTTGACTTTTATATACACAACCAAGGGTCCTTTTGGAGTCTCCAACTGTCCAGTAATGGAAGCACCTATACATACACTCATAAAAATGTGTGTAAAATATTCATTTTTTGTGGTATTGTCATAACATTTGAACTGGGCGTAGGTAAGGCTTCAAGCTAAAGTCTCATTGTGTTTTCCAGTTCATAAGTCCCAGCTGTAGTCACCAGCAGATATATACATACAAGTAAATATTCAGGCGGAAGTAGAAACCTTTTATTTCAGTGTGTTCAAACCTATGTCACTCAGTTCCAGTAGCACTTAAGAGTGAAAAGATTTCAGAGTGTTACCTTTCAAAAGACACCAAGGTCATGCATGTACTGCAAATGGTTCAAGAACACCTTTCAATTTACTTTGGGTATGCCTTGGTATGCGTTTTAGTCATTTTAGGCATATTTTGCAGGGATCGGAACAGGTTAAAGGGTCAGTACTCAAATCACAACAGAAACATGTTTTCTCACTTTATCTCTGGAGGTATCTAACCATGCAGATTTGCCCCTTAGATTTCCTTGGTGGTGCTCACAGCATTTAAAAATTACATTTAATAAGTTAAAAAGTGCTCCCAGAGAATTTTGTGGATCATCTAAGAGTATCCAGGGTCCTGCTGCTGGCCAAAAATTTTGCTTTTGAACTTTTCCACTAGCAGAATGTTTTTTCATCCCTGTGGTGAACCAATCCTTAAAATGATATTGTCACATTATTCTATTTTTTTTTTAATTGTGAACAAATCCAATAAAGTGACAAAAATCAACAACGAATTGATTCTACTACCACGCATTTGTAGCCTGATATTACTTATTCCTCTGTGCCATAGAGCTCCACTGCTGTCCAAAAACTAACACATCAATGAACTGTTGCACTGGGTGACATGTTCTTTCATTGCAGTGAACATGTGGTTTATTTCGACTCAGCCCTACATATACCACCCTGCTGCTGTAAATATTCACATGGGCCCCAAATGTGTATTAATCTGCACTATTAGTTAAATACTACAGTGCCCGGCTGTTTTACCTAATTGCCGAGCCTTCTTAATAAATGAAGTTACATATTCGTGACCTGTTTTCTGAAGATTTACGTCTTCTGTGTAGGAACAAATGCGATGCCAGCCTCATCCTGCATGGTGGACTCGACCCATTCAGATAACCAGCTGACACGCACGCAGGTAAAACACATGTTCTCTGACAGCCAAATTAACTGTCTGTCGTTCTCTCTCACAGGATGCCTTTGTGGAGCTGTATGACAGACAGAGGGACTCGGTCTTCAGCTGCTCCTGGCCCTCCATTAAGGCGGTCTTCGGTCTGGCAGCGCTCGGGGCAGCCGGCCTCACCATCGGAGCGTACCTTACACAGAAGTGAGCGAGTCCCCTTTCTACCCGCGTGGCTTTCCTTTTCCTCCTCCTGCTCCTCCTTTTCCTCGGGCCTCCCCTCCTTCCTTTTAAAAGACGCCCCTGAGCCCCTCAAGAGAAGACCCTCAGACTCGTCCGGATCTGGTCCTCTTCAAAGCCCCTCTCGCAGGAAGCTCCCTCGTCTCCACGTCAAAGCAGACACAAATCAAAGCACGGAGCAAAGGACGCCTTGGAAAGAGCCAGCTGGGATGTAATCACGCGAAGCTGACGACAACTGACGAGAAAAGAGGACGTCTGGTTTTTTTTTTTTCCGTTCTGCCTGCTTCTGTACTAGTTATAGCATGAATGTGGAGTGTTAGTGTAGACGTTGCATGTGTCAGAGCTCATGCGGGACCTCTATTTTGGAGGCTTTGATGATGGGGGGTGCAGGGACAGTGACCCCCCCCCCCCTGCAGCCGTCCTTCAAAGGGCTTCCTCCACAGAACAGCTGCTCAGAGTGTGTAATGGAAGCAGCTCCACTGAACTCTGAACACGCTGCCATTATACTCCCACTGGCCTTTAGAGGAAAGACCAGTGGAGGATCGAGATGTGCTTTTTGGACCCTTCTTTTGGGGAGATTTTCAAACCCCACATTGTGCAGTTTAGCTGCAGGACAAGAAGAGGGTGGCATTTTTCTAGGAGGAGACGCCTGTTGCATAAAAATGTCATCTGTTGATGAATATGCCGAGAGAAATGTTGGAGCGCAGCACAAAAGAGCGAGGTGGAAGTAAAACAAATCGTTGCATTTTGAATCTTAGGGAGGACGTATAGGCCCCTTCGACACAAACGGACAAGATATTTCAGTGTGCATTCCTCAAGCAAAGCGATGTGAACGAGACCACTCCTCCATTAAATGACTCCCCTTTGAAAAGCATCATCACAGATCGGCAGCGTGCAACTCCAAGAGAGTTCAGCTCTCTTCTGTTTTCTACCTCTGTTGCAGCCTTCTCTGACTTCCCACTCAGTCCGTTTGCAGCCAGGCGGTTCGTGTTGTCCCGGGCGTCGACGCTGACACCGTCCACGTGTGTCCTCCAGCTGCTGAGGCCCCGCAGCGACTCTGTAACGCAAGAATCCACTCTGACAAGGATGCTTGTTGACGTGGACCGAGAAGAACCCCGACCTGGCCACAGATGACCGAGTGGAATACCACGGCAGCAGGGTTTCAGTTCAGGACTCAAGCCAGCGTGTCCCCCCGTGTGCTGGAACCTGAGATGTCCCTTCTCTCTCATTGATTGTCCCTTTCAGCCTGTTTTATTGATGTTTGTCTGGTGTTGCGGCCTGATAGAAAACCTGGAAATGCTCACAGGCTCCAAAATATTAAGTAGAAAGGAAAAGAAATGGCTTTTTCCATGGCTAACTGTCATTAGAAATCTTCAACTTTGTTGCATGGATGAAAGATACTGTCTCCACACGTAAATACTCACTGTGTGTAACCATATTTATAACAAAATAGGGTAGACAATAGACAAATAACAGCAAAGGAGTTGCATTTTCTATTTATTGAGAGGTACCAGATCACAGAATTTTTTTAACAGTACTTTAATGAAAAATTGTTTTTTCACTTTTTTCTATCCTATGAAATCACACTGTAAGTACATTTGTTTCCCCCCTGGCTGCTATTATAACAAGAAAAATGTTTAAAAAGTGAATTTGTGTGTCGTATTAATATTGGCTTCAGGCTGCTATACTGTCGATTTAACATTTACTAACAGCTTAAACTGCCACAAATTTACAGTATAGTTCTAGAGAGCTGGAAACCAAAGTTAACGTGTATTAATAAAAAAACAAAAAAAACAAAATAAAAGTAGCTTAAGGAGAATACTACATGTCGCTCCACTTCGCTGAGCCTATTCAGTGAGGTTTTGTGATAGTTCTGTGGAGGGTTTGTCTAGTGTTACTGTATATCATCTTAACTTTTGTCAACTTTGTGCTCCAATAATAACTCAGTACTTATCTGTAAAGTGTTGACCTGCCAGACTTGTCTCAGTTATCACTATAAACCTCCCCATTCCCATTACAACAGCTCAGTGTGTGATATTCCAAATTTTATGAGCAGGAATAGGAAGGAACACAGTTTAACAGCAATATACTGTAATTTTTATATTCTATGTGCATATATGAATGTAGGCACTATGGTTGCTGTACTGTTTTATGTCTATAATCACAAACCTGTAGCACTTAAAAAAAAAAAAGTGATTTGTGTTTCTGTTGTTTACTGCTATATCCACGATAAGCTAGCAGGATCATATTGTTCCTAATAAACCAGATTTCTCAAGCAGCTGCAGTCCAAGTGCATGTTGCGTCTGCTTTCTTTCTCTTTTATATTGATTCTCAGCTTCAACTCTGAGCATGTCAGACAGAAAGAGAATAAGAGATGTTTAGGTGGAGAGCAGTGTATCAACAGAGCTCTTTTGATTATCTGTTATCCATCCACAGCTGTGAGCTCTATATAGAAGTATAAGCCTGGTAGTGACAACGTCTCCTTGTGAAGGAGGACTAGGCCTATGCATGAGCAGCAGCCGCGCCCCATCAGACATCAAAGCTGTCCCCAAATACTGCACTTGTCAGCCTCCTTCTTCTGCTCCATATGCTGCTAAACACGAGTGCAAAAACCCAAATGCCCTGCGGCCAGGAATTTTTTTTTTTTTTTATAACACCCCCCTCCTCTTTTCTGATCACACTTGTCTTCAAAGGCTACGGCCCACTTGCTGTTCGGTGGAATTTGTGAAAAGCATGATGCAGTAAAACTAATGTTGAAAGAGTTGAGTGGGTGCGAGAAAATGAGGGGAGAGGAGCGTAAGAAAGTGGTGGTGGTGGTGGTGGTGGCGAGTGCGTGCGTAGATATATCCCTGAGGAGACCAACAGCAGAGGGAAGTTCATTTGGGCTGGAGCCCCACGCAATCCCTCCTCTCTCTCCCACTCGCCATGCATATAAAATGCATGACACGCTCTGAAGAGGAATTTTAAATCAAGCCCTAGACTTTCAAAAGAGAGTCCAGTGTGGGTGTGGATGGTGAATGTGTGCGTGTGTGAAGAAAGAAAGATGGGCAGTGAGAAGGGGGGGATAGTGAAGCCCTCCTGCCTCTTCTGCTTTAGGGCTACAAGGTGTAGAGGAGGCTTTCCCAGTGCTGGATATCACAGGGGAGATTGGGAGATCAAAGCAGATTGTCTGGAGAACGTCTGGTCCAGTTTCACCCCTCATTTGGAAGTCCATCAGATCCACTCACGCTACCTTTGCCTCATTTAGGAGGCAGCCTTTGCATTAAAACCATCCTGCTGAAATCTAGCAATTTCCTTGAAAGAGCTTGGAAATCATTGAGCCCTTACTGGAATGTAAATATTCAATGAGAAAGGTTGTTACTTATTACACCAGGATGGGATCAACAGATTTTTGGATGAGGCCTTGTACTGCCTGATCTGTGTACTACAGTGTCACCTTGTGGCTGCTCCACAAATATTCCAGCAGGGTTTAAAACATCAGGCAGCAGTCTTTTTAAGGGCCTGCAAATTTCTACCGCATCTACAGGAAACAACTGCTGAATTTCACTGAGCAGATCATCTTCAAATATAGAGGATGAACCATCAGCTGCTGTAGTGTTCATCTGAAATAAAAACCAGCCTTTTCTCAGTACTCTCTGGCACATGGTTGCCTAGCCCTGCACTAAAATATCCTCGGGGCAGCATGCCACAAAGAGAAAAGGCTCCAGGCCTGAGAGCTCAACAGCTTACAGCTTTGGTGATGACTGTTCAGCCGTCTGTGGTTAGTGCCAGTCTTCTTAGAAATGTCTAATGAAAGAAATTTGCGAGACAAGCATCTTAAATCTCAGGCAACATGGTAATCAGCAGGAAAGAAGACATGGAAAGCGAGTGGTGTAACTACCAACTAAAACTTGTGCGTGTGATCAAGTGATCAGCAGCAAAACCATACAGGCTATTTGATCAAAGCTGTAGAAAGTGAGATAAAACACATATGAGAGTCCTGAAGGTTGGTACACGTACCATGGCCTTGTTTTTCAAATGTGTTATGTGGAGTTGCTTTTTCAGGGTTTTTAGTTGGAGATTCATATTTTGTCCACCGACTAATACATTGTTTCAGTTCTATAAATGTATCTGATAAGGAGTCAAAATGCAGTATAATCAGTTAGCAGGGGATATGTGAAGATATACATATACCGTATATGTATAGATATATATCCCCACATATTTGTGTTTGGCAGGGGGGGGGGTATTTGACAGCATCGGATAGGGCTGTAGGGGTATGTCAGGCAAAAAAGGTTGGGAAGCTCGGCTATTGGAAACATCCTTGGATCAGTTAAAACCCGGGTAAAAACTGTATGCGCAGTTAAATAAAGACTGAAGAGCAAAGCTTTAAAGTACATTCAGTGTCCATTTATTTTTCTGTAGCCAGAAAAATAGAAAAAGTAAAACAAAAAACATTCATACTGCTGAAGTGTAGTTTTTCATGCTTGCACATTTACAGTACATGTTGATCTGATACAAAGTCTTTTTGAACCGGACATATTGCCACAATATATTTACAAAAATAACATTAAAACCGCAGTCTCTTTAAACATGTTGACACATTCATAAAAATAAAGCTTTATGTGACACGTTCCCCCAAACATTATTCTATTTACAGTCCAAGATGGAGATGAGTCCTGTCGAGCTACAGCTGAGATAACAGAGTTGAGTTTGCATGTTTTGAGAGTGTCAGATTATCTGAAGCGTCACAACAACTCAAAATAAATGTAAAAAAAAAAAAAGAAAAAGGTTTTTAAACATCTTGTAATACCATTACAAGATGCATTCTCTAAATCCCTAGAATGTAAAAATTAGTGATAAGTACTCACTCCTAGTTCTTGGCTGATAGAACACTTAATGTGCAGCTGTATTTGTCTGACCACTGTGTGTTTTTGTTCCAAAAACATTTAGGTTAGATATTTTTAAGATTTTCCTTTTTAAAACTTCTGACCCGGTTTAAAAATACCAGAAAATGCAACCAAATAAAAAGGAAAATCTTTTGGGTTTTTTTAAATTAGAAGGTAGAATTTGCCACTTCTTAAATATAATGCATTCATATCTGAACAGTTTATTTAAAAAAAAACAAAAACAAACAAAAGGCACAAATAAAGATTAGGCATCAATCCCTTCATATTGGCGCTGGAATTTTTTTTTTATGCCAAAATGGCCACATTGTAGGTGAAGTGTAATGAGTTGAATCTGTGAATGTTCACCTTCCTACATCAAACACTGGGTTTTCCAGGAGGTGATGACATTACGTTACACAAAGCGACTAAAAATAAACTGATGACAGCAGCATGATCACAACTATGTACCCCAAAACACTGAAGCCCTAATCCATGTCTTGATTTTCCCACCTTTCCCCGGGTGGTAACCATTATGCGTTTCAGTGTGTGAGTGTGTGTGTGTGTGTGTGTGTGTGTGTGTGTGTGTGTGCGCGCGCATCTGCATCTGATCAAGCAAACAAAGGAAAAAAAAAAAACTTAATTCAGAAAATCAATCCTCAGTGCAGGAACTCCACTTCATTCAGCTGTCTAGCTCTTTGGTTTCTAGGCCTCTATATTGCACCAGGTGCAGGCGTCTCTGGGTCCTTCAGAAGGGTTCTGCTCAGCCTCACGCTCTACCTCAACATTCAAACTTATTTACTCCCACCGCGTCTCCACTTCAGCTGGTGCTTCCTCCCTCTCACTCAGTCAGGTTCTCCTACAGGCATCTGTGGAGAAGAAGAAAGAGCGTTAGTTAGGGCACAACAGGGACACGGTATAAGACTAAACATAGTGAAGCATATACAGGATTACTGTTATTTCACCCAAATCCTGTTTATTAAATCAGTTAATAATTGTGCATAACACAATCTCACCAATGGCTCAACTTTTGACAAACCTGCCACTCTTGCAGGATCTCACTGGGACCCCCCCCCCCACCATTAAGGACTTCAACACCAGGGTGACTCATGATAAATATGCCAAATATTTTTCACAAAGCACTGTTTCTAGCACGTTTTAACGACTGAAACTCTCCACTTCTGTGAGGATACAACCAGCAGGAAAAGAGCAAATAAACGTAGGAGTAAGTTTGATTCACTCGCTTTTGTAGACATGTCTGTCTAAACCAAGCTTCCCGTTTTCAGAAACATGATTTTATCATTCTTTTTGAAGCCCTGAACAACCGCCTGAACGGACTTTGACTTTAGTTTCACTAAATTGAGGATGTGTTATGCACAAAAATAAATGATATAAACATTTCAGTAAAGCTCAAGTTGAAAAACAGCCTAAAGCCCATAAAGTGGAGAGTTAATGCTTGTTTGTTATGTTTCCTTCGCAACGCGTCGCCGATCTGACGGGAGTTACAGCCTGAACACGAAGCAACCTCCAACGCTGAAATCACTCGCATCTGTTATTTGCATATAAAGCGTATCAATACAAAACACATTCACATAAAAGTAGAGTTTGCTGCTGGCAAAATGCAGATGCAGCTATTAAAAGCCAAACATAATTTGCAGAATTTAAAATATGCAAAGCCTCTGCATGGTTATGCCTTAGTTTACATTCAAACCTAACATTTGTGATTTAAACCACCGTGGAAAAGTTACCTTTGAAGTCTTTCCATTTATTTTTGTGTCACTAAGGCCAATTTTAAGTGTTTTAAATATAATAAAAATTGACTCATATTGTGTAATGGTCAGAGTTTGGGAAACATATCATCCCACCAGACAGACAGGTTGAGGGGCCAGAGTGAAAAACAAACCAGATTCTAGGAAATGTTTCTTAAAACATAGCCTGATATATATATATATTCATGTTGTTTGACATGAATATATTGTTGTTGGCCAACTTGATTTCCCTCAATCCGTCTATCTATGCAACTATGAACTTATCAAATACAGACACAATTTACCAATTTGCTAATCTCTATTCATACTATGAAGCTGCAGTATAATGAAAGACAAGGTCTATCTTAAATATACTTCAAAGCCCAGCAGCAGTGAAGTCTCTTGTCCTGACATAACAATCCACACAACACTTCTACACACAGCGGCATCCAGCAGGACGAACAGGATGTCAGGAACTATGCCTCCTCACAGCCAGCTACAGGTGACAACCAGCTGGGAGTAAAATAGGCGTGTTTTCCTACCCGGGACGGGGTTAGAAGGCAGGGTGGGAAGAGGGCTCAGGGTCCAGGACAGAAGGGGAGTTGGTGCTAGCAATGCTGAGCATCTATACCTGCAGGGCTGAGCACGAGGGCCTGGAGAATGTCTGACAGGGAGACGATGCCCTCGATGCTGGAGCGTTCGTCCACCACCACCAACCGATGCACCTAGTAGAAAACACAAAAATCAGGTTATTTCTGGGTAACTAAACGTAAGTACACGTCTTTGGTTTCAAACTCTCACCTCAGCTTTGACTATTCTGTCCACAATGGTCTCCATTGTTTCCATTTTGTGGCACTTCATGACTCCTTCGAAGTACTGAGAGCGATGTTTCAGAGCCTGTGTCACCGTGATGTCCAGGTTGTTGTACGTCTTCTCAGCCGCCAAGTTCTACACACAAACACGAAGGTACATAGTATGATGTGAGATGGCAAATCACAGCAGTGTAGTCTCTAGTGTTTGGCATTTTGTCTCATCAAAAACAGAAATCGTAGAAATTTCAACTTACAATCACATCAAACTTGGAGTAAATATCCACGACTTTGCCTGAATAAGAACATAGAGAACTCCAGTGAGTAAATAAGTTAATTTAGTGTCATTGTTATACTTTGTCAACACTGAAGTTTGCGATCTTACCAGACTCATCCACCACAGGCAGGGCGGACACTCGTCTCTCCACAAAGATGTTAAGCGCTTTGATGATGGGCGTGTCCGGGTGGATGAAAGCAATGTCGTGGTACGTACCAATGTCGAGCTCCCCGAGAGTCTGCTTCATGAAAGCGGGCTTTGGCATTTCACACATCTGGAGAGAGAACACACACACACACACACACACACACACACACA
>JAVQJF010094361.1:0-32803 GCA_036023855.1 Gadopsis marmoratus
TGTTAGGGGCAGCATGAGTGGGCCCATCTCCCATCTGCCCATTCCCCAAACTGATCCTGTTGAGAGACAGGCTGGCTCGTACGCCTTGCTTCTATAAGTGTGAGGGATGAGTACACTGCTCTACGTACATGCAAATCTGGTGGGCCTGAATTTAACAAGCAAAACCCAAAGAAAAGGCCAAAATAAACAGCAAATTTATCCTAATAAGTATTGTCTGTGCACTGATTTATCTTATTATGCCTCCTCCATTCCATAGAACTCCACAGTCATCCAAAAACTATTAAAAACACATTAAAAAGCCATACTGTTGCACTGGGTGATATAATCTTTCATTACAATGAACATGGCCAGTCAAGTTAATTATGGAACAACACCGCAGTAGTATGTTTGACTTCTGGAGAGCAGCTCTGTGTTATGATCAGCGAGCGTGTAGTTCTGTGTTCTGCGTCACAAACACCCTTGAAATTATTCTTTTAATTATCAAAATTTGAACTATTCAGTCCAATAACATTTAGAAAGTGTGGAAGAGATATATGATTAATGCATTACCCCATTCATGTGTGCAGGGTGCCAACAAGAAGTCAGCAAGCTCTTGTGAGCATGCTCTATGGGCCCAAAAACATGAACGCATGAGGAACCCCATGGAGGCTGTTTTGCGGTGTATGTGCCTAGTGAGCAACTTTTATAGGAATGAATGGGGCACCATCTTTGAAGGCATTGTCCAGCTCTGAGTGCTAAACTGAGTAATAAACTATCCAGACATGTTCATGGACATTAATTACCAATACTGTAGCTAATGTCATAGACAATTAAGTGATTGGTTAACAAAATGTGGCAAGGAAGAGCATTAAATCAAATGCACCTCATCATCTCTCTCTTCCTCTCAGACACAAAACCAGGTTTCAACTTGTCAACTAGAAATAAATGCACAAAATCTACACATACTACAGTCTATAGTACCTGGACTGGATACAATTGCAACAAAACACAGTTGCACAATACAAATAAGCAAAAAAATAAGCAAACAAATGATTCAGCACAGTAAACCCTGGCAGCTGCTCCTCACACGTCCCCGAGTGACCGAGTGAGCTACCACAATTGACAATTGTCTGGCCGTGGTGGAATTCCTTGGTGTGGTGGCAAAAAGGGTTTTTAAAGCCAATTTTTCTGCATGAAGACAAGCCAGTATGTTACACATGTCCAAGTGTGAAAGCATATATATATTCATGCCTGCCTTTGCCCACTGGGATTCCCCTACCACAGCAGTGGTACTCTGAAGGACAGAGATGCCAAATCCCTGGGGCAACACTAAAATATTGTCATGAAAACTGACCAGTCTCGCTCACGAACAACCCAGGTGTCCTTAAGCTGCACAGTCAGCAGCAAATAATACGCACCCGACCAGAAACATATTTGAATCTAGGTGAGCTGGCATGATCACATTTTTGTTCATTCTTACAATGTATACATTGGAGAAGGGCAAGAATTATGGCAGGATACAGTTTGGCTTTGACTGCTGTCATGAGCACATGTGCAACAACTGAAGCATGAGGATGTCCCTTACAAGCATTATAAGTGTGATTATGACCATTTCAGCTCTTTGTCATCACAGCAGTGTGTGGGCTGATAAGCTTTCTTTTAAGATATTTGATATGAGAGGCTCCATGTCTCATTTTCTTTTGTCCTTGCTGTTAAGAACCCTATTTCACAGCCGTCTGTGTGGCTGTCACAGAAAGTCTCTCACTTGAGTTTTGTTTTAGGTCTAAAAATGGGATATGTTCTGGGTTAAGTGTGTGAATTCCTCAGCCAAGGACACAATGTCACTGAACCAGATGTTCACTGCAGCATTTGCAGGGCACTGGCTTTGACTATAAGGAGGATGCTACCCTTTATTTCAAATAACTGGTCTACAGTGTTGAGAACAGAGATCAAACAAATTATGTATCATACACATAATCCTGTGTATGTCCATCCAAATGATAGAGATTGACACATTCATGACTGATTTTCCAATAGTTTCATAGAATATAGACGTATGAAGCACATTGCTACCTGACCAACTACCACAGGTCACCTGAGGCAAGTCAAATGCCAAGAACCAGGGTCGAGCATCCCAATTTACATTCAGTTTAAACTGGTAAACTTAAAACAGCTCCATACCACTCAGATCTAAATTTGGGGCTTTTAAAGAAGCAACTGTGCACGATGCACTGACAGAGTGAAGTATTCCTCTGTGTGTGCCTCCAATTGCTTTTATATCTCAGTGGTTGTTGCTACACCAACATCACCAGCAGGCTGCATCACATTAACTCACATCAGAGCTAATTAAAGGTACAGCTGCTGAGGGTGAACAAGATACACAGCTAGCTATTAGACTGGTCCCAATGTAAGCTGAATTTATATGAATCTTTCTAGGTTGGGCGAGTATTCAAAACCCATGCAGATCTCCACAGTGTGGGAGCAATTGTGATAAACAGGTTAGTCCGTATGGTGAGTACAATCTGAATCACACCGAGATCAAGGAGAACCAGAGGTGAGAGGACAGATTGTGGTGCAGTGAGTCTCAGGGAGCAGAGCTTTTCTTAAGAGTCTTGTAAGTGGTTTCTTGATCAGACTACTGTTAGGCGTTGCGGAGTCCAGGAAGAGGACCAGCAGGCAGCAAGACCCCTTCCAGCTGAAATCTGAGGGCAGTCATTATGTTGAATACAAAACTGTCAATACAGTATGACAGAGGGAACTCAAACATGATTGTGCAAACATACTCTCCAATAGCAAAAACATTTTAGAATATAGTGTATAGCAGACTAAAATACTGTGGAGGATTCATTCCAACTCAATAACATCCAGGTGACAGAGCGTGTGCTTATTCAGCTAGGCTAAATTTAGCTTTAGCTGCTGGTCCTACTCACTACATCAGCTTGATCCACCAGGCTTTTGTACTTTCTTCTGTCCCACAAAACAGATTTCAATGAAGGGTCAAAAGAGAAGGGTGAAAATCATCAGTGATGCCTGGACCCCAGTGCATTAGAGGACGGCTGTTAAGACTGCACTGCAGTCTGTCAGTGCAGGAGATGAGGCTGGTGGACTGGATGTGTGCTGCTGCTGCAGTCAGGCTGAACGAGGGTCTGTAGCCAACAACATTTGGAAAAAGCCTGGCAGGCATGCTACACAGGGCCAGCTAGAGTCACTGTTAGCTCCACTAACTGCAAGCCTCCTCTATTGACATATAGTGTTGGATAATGCCACTATATCCTGCTGTGACTGAAAGATTGATGCATAACACAACAATCATGGTGGTAATCAAAGGCTCTGAGGCAATGAGGCTGGACGGGGTGAGGAATTATACATAGTAGATAAGCCAGACAAAGGCTTTGGCAGTAATCTTCTCTCCTCAATCCCATTTGCATTTGCAGCTAGTCTGCCATAGCAACAAGATATATGAATCAATTTACAGTGGTGAGGACCTAACACCATAAACTACTAAGTCTGTGAGTCACATAAAAATGATGGGTTAAAATTCCTTCCACCAACAGAGGTTTCATAAAAGCTCTCAGAAGATTGAAAGGCAGAGTGACAATGCCTCAAAATGAAGTCCATACCTCCTGTCAGACAGATTCTATAGTATGTGCAGAGATCGACTGTGCCTGTGCTGTAAGAGAGCCATATGCAACATCACGGCCTGGAGTGATAAAGCTTCAGGGGAAAGTCACAGAATCAGTTTATCGCCTTATATTTCACAATTTTGGAAGAGACTAAATTGCGCAATTATCTCCTGTGACTCACTTTATCACAAAGTTATACTACTCGGGGATTATGTGCACACACACAAATACACATATATATGTACAGTATATACTTTATACTGCAAATATCACTGCAGATACTGTGAGACTTGTTAATGTGAGTGCAAAGATAACCAGTGTACTAAATGACATCAGCCTATAGCACACATAGAAAATACAGAAATTGAAGTACATAAAGCACATAATTGTCAAATATAAAAATGGGGGGAACATTAATCATACAATAGTGTTGTCATCACACCGTCCAGTAAATGTTTCTTCACTTTCTCTATCCTGTTTCCACAGCACCCCTTCCCCACGTTTCTCAGCTCGTCTCCATAAACACGTCCAGTACACAGACACAGGCACCAGTGTCCAACATAGGCCTCTTTCATATCGTGGTCAGGCAAACAGCTCGAACACCGCAGGTGCTCTACATGGGTTGGGTCAGAGGAGCCTTTTGGAAAGGACCTTTTTGTTGTTTTTACTCTCCTGATTCATAAACATGTCCAGGACCTGGAGAGCGAGAAAGTGCACTGAAGACTGCACTTCTGTCAAAGCTATGCTGGGCTTAGATCCAGCTACAAATAAACAAAACCAAAAAGAGAAAATAGAAATGTTAAAAATTCAGTATAATGATGATGCTCCGCAGGGTAGGCACAGTCTGTAAGTCTGAAAGCTGTATACAGCATGTTCATTCATATTTGAATAAAGCACTGGCTTCTGCCAATCCATAAAGAAAAGCAACATCAGTAACATGGCTTTGGGGCTCTGCGTTTTCCTCAAGCCTATATTTAAAATTGCAGTTTTCAGGTTTCTCCTGCAACATTAGTATTAGGCTCATGGCACACAAGTAACAAATTTGCTTGGGTGGATCACTGCTATAAGATAAAGGGGGAGAGTAAAGCTGCGATAGGATAAGACACTGGGAGGAGGTCATGGGGTAGTCTGTATAGGTTCACTGTCACGGTTTCACAGTTCAATCAGAAAGACGATCGCACAAACTGGGAACAGTATCATGATCATGCAAGTCTCCCACACTAACCAGAAAAGACAACAAAAAAAAAAAAGAAGAGAGATTTGGAGTCCATCTCTGAGTGAATCAAAGCAGTTAAAAAGGGCCAGATGGCTCTCCTTTTTCAGAATATTAAAAATGTGGAGAGATAATACACACAAACACTCCCCATGTGGCACCATAACTGTCTTTTTCTCTGCCTTTCTTCTATAGCCCTTCTGTATCCAAAAACATCCTTCCTGCCTTGCTCTTATTTTCCCTCTCTGGAGAACAGTACAACCTTTAGAGTGCTTGTCTCCTTATTGAGACAAGACAATAAAATCCAGATCTCTGGTTTAGGTTTACTTAGCAGAGTCCCTTGGGATCCTCTCAACTATTAGCAGATGGTCGAGGACTGAGTACTTGGCATATCTGGCTTGGTAGCACACTGGGTCAACTCCCATCCGTGCATGAACAGTGTTTACTGTGCATATTTTCCAGCAAAGAAGCAAAGACACAGTGCTAGCTGACATCCCCTCAAATGCCGAGAATAGTGGGATCCGGGTTGGGACTCGACCCCCAAGAGGGGAGATAGCATCTGAGTGTGTCAGATGCTGACAGCTAGCCTGCTGCTCAGAGCAGAGAAGTAGCAGAATTGTGGCTGGGGCTTTGTGACCTTGGTTACTTCTGTGAAAGCCTCTAGGCATGTCAGTGGCAGCCCTGTGTTCCTGTGAAACTGCTACTATAGATCTGTGACAGGCTCAACCGGCTTTGGCCTGGGTTTATAAAGACTTAAATATAAGAGGGCAGGCTACATCTTGATATCCAAATATGCAATATTCACACCAAGGTGAAGAAACACACTTATACACACACACACCTCATGTACAGTATATACAACTACACACTTTTACAAGTGCACACACAATATCCTCCAGTCTTATATTCAGTATTCAAGACTTGTCTTGAAACTTCCATAGTTAAATAAGCTTTTTTCTATACAGCTCCCTCTTAAAATCAGGTATGGTTTAGAAATTAGTGTGTTGGTCTCCTGAAAAGCCAAGACAGAACAAGGCAGATTGTTTCATTAGAATCAATAAACTATGTGCAATTTAATGTGCACTGAAAACAGGTTACTGTAAATAATGTCACCCTGTAGGCAGACTTATTTGCACGTTTTAAGAGGATAAGACTTTCAGGACTCAGTAGCAGACTAAATGATTAATTACAGTGTGGATCTTTGGCCGTGTATGTTAACACAGAAATCCTCAAAGTTTAACACATTTTATTTTAGGCAGGATGCAACTGGGCCCAGATTCCTAATGGTAGTGCATAATATGTGTCAGAGTGCATCACAGATTTCAAAACCTAATTTTTTTGGTTGCTAAATGTAGCAAGAAATGTTAATGTACTCGTGATTTAATGAATCTAAGCTGCTAGTTATACAAATCGAGTTCTCCAACAGGGAATCCTCTTAACCCCTGCCTTTTAGCAGCCTGCACACATTGAACTCAGATCAGTGTCAAACCTACTAAAACCCTGACATGGCTAAGCAAACCTGCAAGGTGCAATACAAGCCCTTCACCTGTGCAAAGAAACCTTTCTCTTTTGTTCCTAGGATGATGATTCATTTGTTTCGATAAAGCTAGCTACATCGTTTAGCACATTAAACCTATCAGAAGTTATTTCAAGTCTCCCTCTGCACCCGAGTCTCAAAACCTACGTGCTTAGCATGAACGTAGTGGTATCTCTCACTCACTTCCCAGTGTATCTTTGTGTTTCATAAATCCCTGCCAATATCACTTAGCACTTTACACTATATTTGTACTGCAAATTGGAAATGTAAAGTCTCCCCTGCTGTCGCCTAGAAAGCCTCTTCACAGCTAAATGTCCCATTTTCACAGACTGAAACAAATAACCATACTGCGTTTGCCACTGTGCAGAAGTGAATCTCTGAAATTATTTACTGACATGCCCCATCATTAGTGTGAACTTCCAGGCATGGACATGTCTATCTCTTGAGAAAAGACACATGGAATTAGTAGCAAAAGAACATAGCCATGTTAAAAAATAATGAGCAGAAATGCCATAAAGACTAATAAAATGTGTAGGAGTAGTACGGGGTTCGCATCGGTCTTCATTTGAGATGAGTGTTTGCAGAGGACAGTGACACTTAAAAAGCCCATAATAGCACTTACTCTTGGGTGCATAATGGGCCATTTGAGCCACAACCTTCTCTGACTGCAATTTCACAGGAAGAGGCTGTGAAAGTTTGATTCTAAACCAATGCACTCAGCTTTCTGTCATGACTCTGCACTGACTCAGTATAAAAATTAAGCGTTTAGGGAGGCTGCCCATGCGAGAAATTTGTTAATTAACAGTGTGCCCGACTCAACACTTTCTGTGGTGAATGGAACTCCTATCTAAATTGTTACATACAAACCTGTCACAGAATAATTATGAGCTATTTTTCTACTTTTCTGACCGACTGAACATTTCAGCAAAACAGTATAAGCCAACTGAACATTTGCTACATAGTTAGAAATGTTGTCTAATATACTAAAAGAGTACACCTGAATCTGGGATGTAGAATATGTGGAGAACTGCTTAACTCGAATGATGGCATGGCGGGTAGTTCGACCAGCTGCTAAAACATGGCACATTTCCAAGTGTTTCCAAGGGCCTATACAATTCACATTCATTAAAATAAAAATGCAACTTTATTTAGGCTAGGTGATAATTCAAGGTTATCGTCAGATGACATCATGACAGTCCCTCATCCTGCCTCATCTACCTCTGCTTCAGTTAGTGATTTCCAATGTATAACTTTCAAGAGAGTGGGTTTCCAACTGTGAAAAAAATGTGAGAACACTAGCACTTCTTCCACAGAACATGCCTGAGAAAGAAACCGCCGTCTCTGCTTTTTCTATTTCTTCCTGTGTGACAACCGAGTTTCACTGCAAAGAAAGAAACCCCTATCCAAGATCTATCTAACTGGCTTAACGGAGAATAACATACTGGACAGCATCATCCACGTTATCTCTTGGAATGACAGAAATAAACCACTAAAGAAAACCAAGAATTCATGCTGCAACAGTGAATGTGATTTTCTTAAATCGTGAACCTCAAATTGTGTCCACATTTAAACAAATGCAGTGTGTGAAACATTAGTTGCGGGGGAAGAGTATGCTCATGTAAAATTTGTCTTGGTGTTCTCTGCTCAGCTGTGAGACCAAAATAGTGTGCATTGCCCTTTTGCCAAGCTAGCTGGTGGAACGAAAGCAATAACAAAGCAGCTGACCTAAACACAGTGAAGCACCATAACTCCATCCCATGCTCCACTAGCTGGGTGGTTGGATGCTGTTAGGGCTAAATTATGTTCCTTAATTAAACTGTCTCACTATATTCTATGTTATTCTCTGAAGAGCACTTGAGTTGAAGCAATCGAAGATAATGCAAGTATATGTTGCACATTCGCGGCATGTAAATAATGTATTAAATAATGATGATTCACAGGCTCTACTTTCTGTTTTACTCCAAACCTGCACTATGTTGTTTATTTACAACACTTCACACATAATCTCCAACGTCAGGTTTATGGTACACTGTAAAGTACCCGCTTAAACTTTTGAACGAGGAGCGATTCCGATTCTGAATTCTTATAGGGTTTGAAGGACCCGATGGTGAGTTGCATGCCTGCGGAGAGCAGCAAGTATCAACTATGCAGCTGACAGGTTGCAGTCATGATTGGCAGAGTGCTGTAGTCATGAGGTCTGAGAGGTCAGCATGTGGGGAAATAACAGGAGAAGACACACTAGCTTTTCCCATCAAGAGCAGTCAGGAGCAGATTTGACAATGCCCGAATACAGAGAAGTGTAACTGTATCCCCCCGACGGTCATCTTGGGAGTAATTACTAAATACAACTTGGACAGATATGGACGATATGATGCATTTGTAACTGATAACGATGTGGAAGACTCTGCCGTCACTGGCAATCATGACATGAAAAGGTTAATAATTATATAAGGTTCTGCATTATAGTGGGAGTTTGACTGTTATTTTTTTTTTCCCTTTGGAGCTTAATTTCTTTTTTTTAAATGTTTTTGTACAGAAATGATTCATTGAAAGGAACCATTAGTTGCCCTGTCAGTGTGGTGGATCACTTAGTCTGGGTTTCAATGGCAAGTTAGTTTCCCAGGATAGTGTTGTAGTAGCCTGAGGGCAGTTGTACAAGGACAACAAGTCTAAAATTGGGAAAGAAGCACGATATGCTTATATTTCAATGTTTAAATGGATTACTGAAAACTGAATGAATCATTTTTAGCTGTGGAAGTATTAAGACTGGCATCAAACCTGCAGCAGTAGGGGAGAGTGGGGTAAGATGAACCAGTGGGTAAGTTACCCCCAGATGGCTCAACTTACCCACTGACTCGGATCAATTTACCCCCAACCCGGGTGCAAGTTTAACCAGAGGAACACTTTTTTTCTCAAAGCAATATTTTCAGGGCTCTTTGTCATAGATACATTCTTATCGTTTGAATAGATAAAAGACATCCTGAAATAAGGGTATTTGTGTTCATTGTACATCCGTCTCCTGTTTTCCTTGCCTAAAAAGGACAACACAAGTAAAAATTGGCTCATATTACTTCACTCTCCCCTATAGTACAAATCAACAGCGTATGTGACTCTTTGTTTCAGAGGAAAGACTCGGCGTGGCATCTGGTGGCGATAAAGGATTACATAGCTGTGATAAACAACACGATTACATGGCAGGCTAACGGGCAGAAAATCTTCCACGGATTAAATGTATCCATACAGCCTGCAGCAGCGAAAATGCCGCATGGAGACAATAAATCCTTTGTTACTGTAAGTGTTAACAGAGGACAGTGCCTTTAAACTGAGTGCTCACTAAGTGCAATACCTGGACTGCAGTTGTAAATGTAATGTAACAAATGTTGCAATTGTCCTCAAGGTGGGTGGAGATAAGACGGATCATTCCTGAGCCTGTGTGACGTGAAAAACAGCAAACACTCGGACAAAAGAAATGTATTAGGCTACTTAATACTACTTAAAAAGTCTGTTAGGCTACTGCATATTTGGTTTGTCACTTTTCCTGTAGCCATCTGACAGTGTCATCTAGTTAAAATCACAGCAAGGGGCATCCCATGCTAAAATAGAACAGCTATTTTGACAGTCAGTCAACCTTTCATGCAGAAATGCCAAATGGCCTATTCCCCACTCCTGCCTCTCTCAGTGTGGAGGACCATCGTCAGCTAGCTGCGTTTTCTTTTGTCTTAAAACTGGTACGGCATCATCTTGGGCTGTTCAGGACACAGCCACGGCCAACCTTCACTGCCCTTCTTACAGTTCAGCTCCACCAAAACGACTAAACCGGGGAACAATGGGCACAATCGCCGACCGTGTTGTTGTCAGGGGACAACGAGCTGCGTTTGCAACAAAGACGAAGGGACGATGAAGTGGCGGAGGACAGTGATCGGACTGGTTGTTGTTGCGGTTGTGAGGACTTTCACACCAGGTAAACACAGCGAGGCAAAAATATATATATAAAAACCCTTTAAATCGCTGGAGTTAAGCAGATAACGCTAAGGGCAGGGGGGGGGGTCGTTCTCCCTGAGGCGGGTCAAAGAAACACACAATAAAGGACGTCAGGCTGCCTACTATTTGACGGCGGCCGTTAAATACCCTTTAAATAGTTAGCAGCGGGCAACGTGAGCTAACTAACGTCCCTGGAACCCACCGCGACGGGTTCAACAAGGCGCCGGTGTGTCCTGCTGTCATGACGTTACACGGTACGACGGGGGAAAAAAATATCAGTGGCGTTTACAACAAAGACGAGCCGACTCACCGTAGTAAGAGGAGGGGATGTCCGTCTTTCTAGCCATGGCACTTAGGACAGATGCAGCATTGACGCCTCGGCGTTGGCGACCGCATATGAGAGTCGAGGTGAACCGCGGCTGCTTTGAATGCCTTTCAGCGGTTCCCGTGGAGAAAGAAACACGGGGGACCTGGAGAGGGAGAGGGGGAGAGGGAGAGGGGGGGTCTCGGCGCTCTTGGAGGAGGCTTCGGCCACGCAGCTGAGCGTCAGACCGTGTTTACAGCGCGACGTCATCGATTATTCCGAAACGCGCTTAAAGGGGCCGCCGCGCGCCGTGTCTGCTGCAGTGTGTCAGCTCACGTGAACTTGTGTCGGATTTACACGCAGGACGCCGGAGAGAGTAAAGGGATTAGTCCGGTGCCCGTGTCTGCAGGACGAGTGGCGACTCCCACTGCGCTGCACTGTCGGCGGAGTAATAATACAACCAACACTGCAGGTGGAGCGTGTGTTTTTTTTAGGCGGCACTCAAAGCTCCGTCCACACTGACGAATCCGGTGGATAAACACTGCCCCCAGCTGGGAGTTTTGTGACATTGCAACCATTTGTCTCTACCTCGCCCTTAAATTTAAACAGTAGCAATTATCTGTAGCCCACATGAAAGGAGTGGGTACCAAGTATCTCAGGTGCAGTCAAGGCACATTTATGACTCAAGTCAAAATCATGTGACTTGAGTTCACACATTTGGGAAAAACACTCAATTAGAAGTAAAGGTCTTATGTAAAGGTCCTGCACACCCACACGGGCACTTCCAGTTATTCTGGCTGATTAGTTTGAAGTTGGTTGGAGCTTTGCTGCAATCACATAAGGTCACCAGATTTCAAGAGCTAATAATAACGATGAAGGTGTAACTTCTCCCGTGCAACAAAGCTAACAGCAGGGTCAGAGGGATGTGAATCAAGCCCAGTGTGAACATGCCCACGTGATCCTGAGAGGAGTCTTATTAGGCAAAAATAAGGGGAAACACCTGTGTGTGGTTGATAGTAGGGCCTTTAAAGTACAGGTACAGAAAAGATAATATTACATACATAGAGTGCATATGAACCTTGAAAAATCCATTATTATTTCATGTGTGATCAGAAAGCAGTTTGTAGTGGCAAAAATAAAGGAATACAGCCTTTACCTTTGTTGACCTAATGTTCTGGCACATTACTACAGTGTGCAAGGCTGTCTTTGAGCATATCAGCAAGCAAGCAAGCAAGTACTCTATGTATCAAAATGCAGCTGCAGACTAGTAATTAGAAATGAGGAGTTACATTCGATCACATTTGGGATTCCACACCACATCTTGTATAAATAATTGCCTGAGAGAAGGAGAAACGTGTTCTCAGTCTGATACTTTGTTGAAGGCTGTGACTTTCCGCTTGCAAGTGTTATATTAAAAAACTCTCAGAAAGACACTCTCTTCTTTGCCAGCTTTTATTACAGAGATTTCCACCTCACAGTTATTTTATCATTGTCAGTGATCCAGGGGGCTCTCACTCCTACAAACATGGTTGTCTATTGTTGCGTAATTTAAACAGTATATCACATTTTATGAGTTACAGTTTTGCAGGTGAAATGTTGTTCTGCAAAGTAAATGTAGTGGAGGAAAAATTACAACTTTTCTCATTTAGAATGGACTAAAATTATTGAGTTCCAGAAAACAAAAATACTCAAGAAGAGAAATAAATTATACACCAATGCAGTGTATGTTTTCCATATTTGCACTCCCACAGACACACATTGATTATGGGTTTTGAGAATCCACTATAGTAACTATGACCAGGAAGTGGCAGCAGAGACTTGAAATCATGCACAATGACTGGGGGATCCAAGAGCTGCACGGTGAGATTTTCATACAGTATTAATAAAGTAAGATCACGAAAGAAGCTTTTATCTGTGACAGTTGCAGCCAAAGGGATTCAACCTGGATGTTACCTGAATAATAATTGCACATCGCCAAACATTATTCTGTGAATATCTAAAATGTTAATATTTCATGCCTCTAATGCACGAGGCAATTAAATCTAATAAGTGTTGTCTTTCTTAGTGCTATGTAGATGAAAGTAATAAGAGCTCAGGTTGCCAAAGGCCAGTCATTAAGAAGGGATTGGCTTCCCTGGGACGGATCATATGTTGATGTAGGAGAGAATCAGAATCACATTAGTTCAAAGTGCAATTCACTAAATGGAGAACAATTTGTCTTGGTGACATGGGACTAAAACAGTGATTTTCAACCTGTTGTGGCCTAGAACTATTAGTACAGATCTTGAACACCAGTGCATCTGATACAAAAGGTTGGGAAACAACAGCACATCAAGTCCTATGGGTTTCAGGAAATTTGAAATGTATCTTTTCAGCTTGTGTTTATTGATGTTCTGATGCTATAAATATGTTGATACCATAGCCAGATGGACCCTGGCTTTTTATAGCTCAGCTGGAAACATAGTGTCTGCTGCTGCGTTAATTCCTACAGTATTAGAAGTGAGTAGAGTTGGTGTATTATGCGTTCACATGTGCAAACCTACAAGAATGAAGTTAAAAGAGAAAATAGGTTGATAGAGTTGGGTGACTTGTTATCTATCTATGTTAATCTTTGAATGAACAGGGTTGAACTATACAGCATTATATTGCAAGGTCATCAATAATCTGCTCATTGGCAGCAGTGGGAAGGTTGACTAATCCTGCAAGGACTGAAGAAGGATAATGACACATTTCATAGGTGAATTGTGTTCCCCTCTAAGAATATCTGTATTTTCCACCATTATCAGCCCATCTGTTTGTCATTCAGTGAAAATGATGGATGCCAACAGCTTGCTAATTACATAATCAAGAGACTGCCCAACAGATACAGTCACATATTGTGCTGGTTTGGTTTGCAGCCTCTCACCACTATCTGAAACAAAAAGTAATTTTATTCTCTTCTGCAGTTGTCTTTTTGCAGTTTTTTTTTCAATAATCATAGGCAAAGCATAGGAGATGCTCTCTGCACAATCAACCTTTTTCTTTTTTCATTCAGGTTACAATTGCTGCAGTTGCAATCAACCCTGCTGACTTCTGAAAATTGAAATCCCCCCAAGTCCAAACATAAAGGAAGTGATTCAGTAACACTGTACAGCATCACTGCATAAATGAGAAACAGAGATACAGAGGCCACTGGGTGATTGGAAGCCTTTTTTTCTTCTTCAATCAATTGGATAAACACAGCAATTCTGAGAAACATATATTGCACAATGGGTAACAGGAAATTGCATCTGTGATTGGTAGGGTTGCCAGCCGATGAGTCAATGATCTGTCTGTAAACGGAGACAATTTGCAAGGAGAATGAAGATGTTTTATCTCTTGGGCTGAAAATGCAGGACATAAAGCTTGTGTCCATGCTGTCTTTTTACACTTATGTCACAACCAAAGTGCACAGTATTTGTCTGTTGGACTGGAGAATGCAATAATATTTTACCACACCACACTGCCACCTCCACCTCCACCTTGATTTTCTTCAGGTGCGTTAGAGATTTATATTGGTATTAGAGTTAGATCAATACATACTGTTTATTAGGCTAATATTGTCCTTTTAATAGAAACTGGTCCAATTATTGCTCTTGCTTGTTTATATTAGCAGTCTGTTCAAATACATAAATCAAAATACATATACTATTTTCACAGTTTAAGAGTCATACACTGGTGTGATATGCTGTTTTTGACGTATTTCTGCCCTGCCAATGTGACAACTCTGGTGAAAACAATATGTCATTATGTCTCATTTACCATCAAACTGATATAATTTATGTAAAGATTCAGTGCAACATACTGACTATTAGCTGCTTCAGTTCTGATAATGTCACTATCGGTATACACCTTTAATACCACAAACGTCCGTTGTCATCGAGCATCTGACAACATATAGTGTACCACTGTAACAGCACTTTAACATAAACAGCTTTGTAAACTGCGAACGTTCTCCCAGTCCCAGTTTTAGTATTGACTTAGTTTCTTTACAGACACCCGGAGGCATCTAGTCTACACGTTGGGGACATTGTAAGGAGCAAAAGCAACTGCTTCTGGCACAGCAAACAGGTGCAAACTGAGCAGATTATTTCACACTTGCATTGTAGTTGGCTCAGCGCAGGGAGGCAGCCGTCTGGCACCTCACTGGATAGGATGTTCGAGTTAATTAAAAAAGGTTTTGTTCCACAGACATTTTCCTTGCCCTTGTGTGTGTGTTGTGTGTGCTCACCGGAGTTGTGTTTTGAGATGCATTCGAGACCTCAGGGACACCTCTAATCAAAACACACAGACTGCCAGCCACCTAATCATCTGAATTCATAATGACAGCTCCTCAGTGATACAGATAATTTGGTGATTAAAATTATTCTACTAATGATATGGCCATATGGTGTCAAAGAAAACAGTGAAGAGAAAGAAAAAGTGGGAATATTACTACATAGTGTTTGGAATTAATCAACATTCCTACAATATTTCCAACAACATGGTAGTTTTATATGAAGATGTATGGCCCTAAGACTGATCTAAATAGCGTGCGGTGAGCCATTGTATAATAGACTGTTTTCATCCATTTCTCAGCTATTCTACAGTAGTGGAACTTAGAATTCTACATGCTGGCTTTGGCTGTAACAAGAGCTTAAATAAATGACAGCGTTATCTCCACTTTAGCAACCTCACACAGGCGTCCATTTAGGACTGAGTTTAAAGTTTTATTGATCGCTATCAAACCAACAAATGAGCTGAGTCTATAAAACATTCTATTTCAGAGCTGTTGTCTCAGAAGCTTAGATAACGGTTTCAACTGTTACAAAGGCAAAATGAAAGCCTGAAGTTGATCATTGTCTAGGAGCTATGAGAAGTTCAACCAAAGATTCACATTACCTTTTTATGTTATTTCATTTTAAATGCTTTTAGAGGGCAAACTCAAAAGAAAACAAATGTAATGATAGAATATTATATCACTGTAGCCTTTTTTCAAATTAGTTTGTCTTGCTTCAAAATGTATGTTATCATATCATATTGTGTTATATTGCATCATACATTGCACAGCATTGTCATATGTTGTGTTATCTTGAACCACATCATATTCTATGAATTACTGTCTCTGGATTTCTGATAGAAAGATAATTAGCCTAAAAAGGCAATTGTTTAAACTTGTGTGAATCTGGGCCAAAAAACATGAAAGGGGAGACATGTTATTCCCACTGTTGCTTTAAAGTAGGCTACCCTGATTTTTATTACTGCGTCTGGTCTGACCGTGATATTTGGTGTTGTTTTTTTAGATGAATTACTTATCTTTTCCCACAAAGCCAACAGATGCAGTATATTTCAGCTTGTGAAGTGAGACTTGCTGAGGAATGACTGGAACAACACATTGGAAAATGAACACCAGCTCAGATGGGGTCTATAAAAAAGGCTCATTCCCCATTTCCAGCTCCTCTTGACTAGATTGCACATGGGAGGCGTTTGCCTTGGAGGCTTTCTACCAGAAATTCATCCCCTTTCCTCCAGCAGCCAATAGAATCAAACAAAGCTTCAGCCAATGACGTGCCGTTTTCGCCCTTTTCACTTTGAATTCCACTCCCTACGAAAAAGAGCTTGTTTCATTGGTAAATATTAAAGTTACTGATGTTATACTGTTTAATTAACTACAAAATACGTATTGGTTACTGTGTAGCTACGTTACAATATTTGTCACCACTTAAGATAAACCAAAGACCCTATTAAAGTAACTAGCTAATCTTAGCTAATTAGGTAGTACATTTTAAAGAAAATTAAGTTAACAAGGTTGACCCAGTAGCAGTTGAATGCAAATTTAATTGAAACTTTTTGACCTGTCTGCTGACTTAAAATGGCAGAGACACATAAACCCTCATTTTGTGAGAAATGTTAGTGATGTTATAATAATATATAATAATATCAATTGTCTCTAGCTGTGAGTGATAAATACACTAGCCTTCTTACAGACAAACAGTTGATATTAGCAATGTGAAATATAGGCAGCATTCATTCCTCCCAGCAGAGACATATGGTCATGAGGATGATGATTATAACACCTACCATCACCATGAAGAGAATAGAAATCTGGTATAACTCTGAAACCTATGAAACTTAAATGTTTGAAAGCTTATGGTGTTTGTAGACTAAGGTTGTGGATGTGAGTATTTACACAGTAGGCAAAATGATTAGCACATCTGAGAAAAATAAATTTCATTAGCGAAGCCGTCCATTTTCATCACTCAGGCTGAATGCATTTGCCATTTGAAAATGACTGTGATTCTGTATGAAAGCAATGAAAAATGCATCCACTGTTGTGAGTAAATGAGCTATTTCAGCTATTGTGTCGAGAATAATGAAGGTCATTTGATAATGTGCCAAGAAACAAAACTGCAAATGAATAATTTTTGTAAACCGATATGGTTAGACACATAGATAAATACAAATGTGTAATAAAACACACATCTGAGAACCACAGAGCCCCCTTAATACTGAATACAAGTATTTCTGCGTGTTGCACGTTATGTGTGTAATTACCATCAAATGAACCCCCAGTGAACCCTGAAACTGAGCTAGACAGGGATGTCGGGTTGTTTAGGACCATGAGGAGAGCAGGGTTGAGTGAGGGCGTCCATGTAGAGGAGAGCATGGTGACAGAGTAGTGGAGCGTCTGCGCGCTGATCCCAGTGAAGCTGCCGCTCAAGTGTTGCATGCTGCTGAGTCCCGACGCTCTGTGAGAGAGAGCCTTGGCCCCGATAGGATGCAGGCTCGATCTGCGGCTGGAAGCGAGGGGAAATGAAGATGAAGATAAGAGTGGTAATTATGAATGAAACCCGCAGGAAACATAACTGTAATGTTCCTTTAGTTGTGGGGGCTTTAGTGTTTTTGCTGCTTAGAAGTGAGTTGCTGAGCATGTGTCATTATCTTAAGCACATCTTATTATTATGATTGTAATAATAATCCCATAGGAGCCACCAGTCTGAGGGGGGGGTAATTATTAATATACTGTTGACAGCACATTTGAGTGGCACAGCTGACATTTAATTTGCAGCCTTGCAGGAGGAAAGAGCAGCTGTTATTATTGTGCTCTGTTTTGAAAGCTGACATTTAATTAGCAGTGATTCTGATTTCTTGACCAAAAAACGTAGCTCATCTTTTCTAAACCAGGAGCCTGTGTGAGCTCTGTGTTGTTTTTTACGGTCTTTTTGAACCAGGCCTATTTCTTTCATGTGTCTCTCCAGTGCCAAGGGGTTAGTGGCATCATCATCGTCACCATGGTTACGAGTTTCACATTGGTGTACAACAGCAGCTCTGGCAACAGATCGTCTTCCTCATCGGCATCATCATCATCAGCATCGTCCCGTCATTCAGATGGTCCTGTTCCACCCACAAAAATACCAGAGAGGCCACAGAGACTCCAAACACCATCACTTGAAGGGTACACAGGTGTCATGGATCATAAGGTAAATACGCATCTGTGCACAGAGAGATGATCTGTCTTCTTGTGCAATTTCATAGACAATGATGATGTTGCAACTGGTTCTTCCCTTGAAACATTAAATTATTTATGTTATTTCAAGTCCAAACTATAGTATAATGTCTAATTCACTTAAGAGCTACTAAGGAGGCCAGAAGGAAGACCTGTATGATAAATTACGATAACTGCAGTGTTTGGGGAGAGGGATCAGGTTCCTGTCAGTGCTTTAGGCCCCTGCATGGAGAGGGGATTGGGATTTGGAGGAATAGCATTACTGGCCGGTTTTGGAGGATGTACATGGAAAAACTGCAGAAAAAGGAGCAGTAAAGTCATTTTAAATACCTTTATATTGTCTGGAATGTGAGTCAGACACATTTTTCTCAATGCACTGATTCAGCATTACACGCAGTATCTGTCCTTTAATATGACAGTAGTGCCTTTGCTCTCCTGCCATTCTACAGCAAGGAATTTGAATTGACAAATTTGCCTGTGACATATTTGTAACATATGTGTTGAGCACCTAGTCCTCGAAAAGAACACTGATTGCTGTGGCCCTTTGGTACATAATTCTGACTGCACCTAATCTGTATTCTGCTGTCATGCAGGTAAAGCAGAGAGGCTAGCATGTAACTGTAGAGTTCAGGTATGCACTGAAAATGGCTTTCTGACGCTTCGGGCACTGCCCTGGTTTCAGGGAGAACTGAAAAATCCTCTTTGACTTGTGTGCTACAATATGTCCATATCCAGCTGAATCTAAGTTTTTCAGTTTAGGTAATACTTTGATTATTGGCATATTTTTATTACATCTCATTTTCATGTTTTTCAAGGCAGTGGACTGTTTTTTATTTGTAATCAATAACAGTGGGGTTCTCTAAATGTTGTTATTGAAATTGTGTAACAATTTCTGTTAATGAGGAAAGACTTCAATGTTTAATCTCTTAAACATTGAAGTCTACAAGTTGAACTTGCTGTAGTAGCCCCATCTCTAAATCCTCTTTGTAGTTTTCTCTGTTTCATGATTCATAATTAATGTGTCCACCATGAAATATTTAGCAACAAAAGCACAGGATGGATTTCTCACGACATCACCGCTGCCATCATTTGGACATATAAGCGCCACAGTCAGTGTTATTGTAAAGCAGAGGCCTATCATTCAGACCCATTTTGGTGTTGCAGAAAACTCATTAAGATAGATATATTATTCAGACAGCGTTGTGTGTCGTCCCCCCCCCCCCCCCGTGAGAAAGATACGCAACGAGGCACAGCAGAGTGGAAGGGACATTACATTGCTCAGGCAGCACTATGCAGGAGGGACTTTGTAGGGGAAAAGTGTTGGTTACAGTTCACCTTTCAGTGATTAATGGTGAGTGACATGAGAGTGTCAGAGTGACATTGGTTTGGAGAGAGGTTTATATCTGGTTGAGGTATCCTGGACTCTTTTCTTTTTCTGGACTTAGCCAGATTCTAAGTTCAGGGCTCCTCTGAGATGTTGTAACCTCATGTGATCCCTTTACAGTTAATTACAAAGAAACATTAATCTACAGATTCTTAAGAGAAATGAGAGGCAGCTGCTTCAATTTGGACCTCTTGGCGGTGGCTTTTGCTGGTGATGCTGTACCCTCCGACAGAGACGAGGAATGGCTAACCAGAGCAGACCTGCTCTAGGATCTGCGGAGTGGGTTGATCAGTTAATACTGCTCCCTGCATGGCCATCTGAGGTCTGCTGTTGCTGGAGGCTTTACACAAGCACACACGCACACACACGTTCATGCAGAAAAGCCCATGCAAATGCCCAGAAACCTTGTTAAAATTTTATGCCCTCATAAGAGCCAGGGATGCTTGAAAAGGTGTGGAAGCTCTGTCCAATGTGCCTGGTAGACCCTGTTTATGGTACGTATTAACTTATGTGCATATCTTGTTTGCATGGGCTGTGACTTCACTAAGGTGGGTTGTGGTCTGTGGCTGCTTTGCTCATTTACGTCTCACCCAAGAGGTTGCAAAACACCCAGCACAAATTAATCCCGAAGACTGTGCTGCTTCATGTGGCTGAGGGTTAAAGGCTAGACATTTGGCTTTTCCTTCAGTCCTTTCAGTGCTTATTGGTGAAAACAGCAGTGTTGAAACCCACAAATCTATATACTGTGAGATCAGACTTCAAAGTTATAGTGCACATTCATGTGGGATATATTGAGCAGCTGGCTAGTAGTGTCAGTGTTCATTATGTTCCTCTTTGTCTGCCTTCTGCAATGTCTGCAGGTTTTTGTGAGATGTACTCCTCTTGTATGTATTTCTTTTCTTTGACAAGCTACAGTTATTAGAGCTGCATAATTGAATAGATTCTTTCAAACACACACCATCCACACACGCATTTGAGTTTGAACACCTAAATAGACAGCCGCTCCATTCTTCTGCTTCGCTCTTCTTCTTCTGCTTCTTCTCTCCCACTCTGATGTTTTGCCGATTCTAGTTAAAGAGATGTTGACCTTTGAAGAACTGTCAGCAGAATCCATCTACATTGGCATCTATACATGCTCTAATCACGAAGCCTGTGTGAGAGCATGGATGTGGATTGTGTGCGTGTGCCAGTTCTACTTATACCTTTCCGTGGTCTGACAGCCTTTAACGCAGTCAACCTGGGATAAATTGGTGTTGTAGAAAGTCAGTTATGCTAAAAATTCTCTTATCTACACTGACCCATTTCTAGCATACAATTTAAGCTGTCTTATACATATATGTTAATGCACAGCTTTCTTAATGGATGAGGTCCCAGGATATGCAAATTAAGGTGTCAACCTCAGATTGGTGTTACATAGCCCAAGTCATGCTATAATTAGGCATATACCGTAAGGCCCCTGATATTAACATCTGTATCTGGATATGTTATCTAGATAATGAAATCTGATCAATGAGTCTCTGCATTTACACCTGGTATTAAAATCTGCATTGTGATCGAATCTCACGTGCCGCTAACGAGGCTACGTCTTCTGAGATGCAGCCATTCCCTTCTCTCTGTCTGAGGCTGACTGGATGAAGAAGAAGAAGAAGAAGACAGGCGCCTTGATTATCTCGCCTTTATTCCCTAAAATTGAGAACAGAGCAAGTTTAGGATTGCTGCTTGAATGTGTGTCACCAGGAAGAGCTTAATGAGATGTCAACTGTCAGGAGGATTTCGGTGTAATTAGTTGTCCCCTGAGAAAAGAAAGCAGAGCTGATCATTAAACCCTCACACCACAACAACAGGTGCCACGGAATCCACTTCTGCTCTGCTAATTCTGTGCACTTTAGAAAGAATAGAGTTGCTGTTATGATAATGATCAACATCTAGATAAGTTGATCCACTGTAAGCAAATACAGCTGAGTCTTCATGTTCGCTCACCACTGCTCACACCAGAGGTTGTTTTGCCTTAATAAGGTTGGAGATATTCTATATTTTTCATACTGTCAATAAATCCCATAAAAATGGCAAAACCATCAACAAATGTAGCCAAAGCTTATTCCTATATACCAAAGACCTCTGTTGATGTCCAAAAACAGTAAAACACACTGAGCCACACTGTTGCACTGGGCGACTTCTTTGTTCTTATGATGCACTAGTTTATTTGGAGTCAATCTCACATAAATTTCAGAGAATATATATATATATATATATGTATACATGTGTATATATATATGTATATATGTATGTATACTGTAAATAGTCCCTGGCAAATGCACTATTTACTCCTGTTTGTGAAAGAATATTATGTCTACCTGTTTTAAGAAATTATTTAGCCTTTTTAAATCATGGAAGTCTATTTTTGTTTTTATTTTTGTCTGGTAGATCAAATGGGCTTTGGGATGAGAGCCACAGACCAGGTGGGGATGTCAGTACTGAGATATGGACTGTGACACATTGACCTCCACTCATTCACTACACCTTATACAATAGACAAGCAATAGGTTACTCTTTAGTGAGCAGGAAATTGAGATTTAGGCTGCTAATGAGTCATCACCTCAAATTAGGACCACTATGGACAACTGTTGGTGTATGATGCTTAAATTTTATGCATAACACTTTGTGTTATATACCATGGACGCTACGTCTTCCCTTATGTTTTGGCAATTTTCAAGGGCACCATATTGTGCATCAATTTCACTCTCAGAGCTCTCACATTCAATAAATATTGTGTACTATAAGGGATGTCTGCAGGGATGTGTCCTCAGCCCCATCCTCTACACCCTGTTCACCTATGACTGTGTCGCCTCCCACAAGGACAACATCATCGTAAAGTTTGCACATGTGTAAGTTTTTAACAGCTTTAACAGCTTTTAATTTCTATTGTATTTCTTTTTCTTATATGCTGGCTTTTAAATAAAAACTTTTAAGTCTTTATTTTATCTATATTTGTATTGTTTGGCGTTCATTGCGGAGAGCAAAGACAGAATTTAGTTGTACAGGGAAACACTTTCCTACTGTGCATATGACAATAACTACTTTGAATCTTGAACCTTGAATCTTGAATAAAGTAAATAGGAGGTGATTTTGGACAAAGTCGTGTTCTTTTCATGGAATTTGTCGACAATAAGAAAAATATAGAACAGCCCCAGCCTTATCTTTTAAATCCATGGCTAACAATGAAAAGGGGCCTTTATGTTCTTTACTAATGACTCCTAGCACCTCTAAATAGCTTAGCCTTGCCGTGTTTTTTATTCATATCAGTTTGTACCCTTCCCTTCTTAAACTGAAAGGGTGAGGTTGGTTCATTGGATGCACTTTGGAAGCTCTGGTGTAATATTATATAGACTGACTGATGGGGTTTGTTCTGAAAGCAATTACGATCCTGGGTCCCCCTGGGAAGTGTATCATACTGATGAGTCTGGAATCAGTGTGTGGGTGGTAATTGACTGGGACTGGAACCAGAGCCATACTGCTAACTGCTTCTTCTTCTGCTGCTGCTCTGAATGCCACATCTCTCTCTCTCTTTTTAATCATTCTCTCTATTGAATTAACCAGGTTATATACAAAAGAAGTAGGGCTGAATGGGTTTATTGGGTGGTGGCAGAGGTGAGAAGAGTAAGGGGAGATTATGAGTGGTCTGTGCAAAGTGATTAGTTAGCCGAGGGTGAAGAGCTGCAATACAGAGAGAGGACATAGAGGAAACTTTCATTAATGGCAACAGTAGTAAACAGTGGGACACTGCATCAAGCATAAACAAAGCTGGTCTGCTCGATCATAGGAAAGCCTTAAAATCTGTTCCTTGTGTTGCAGTGATGCATGCAGGCAATCATGGCTCTCTGTGGGGCATTTGGTGGTGGTACACGGTGCAGGGCATGGTGCCAGTCAGTCAGTGTATGAAAGTGTATTGCTTACGAGGTTATGCATTATTGATCAAGGTAGACATGGCAAAGTACAGACTGAGGGTGTGTGTGTGTGTATGTGTGTGTGTGTGTGTGTGTGTGTATGGAAGTCAGCAAGTGCTAGTTGCCTCACAAATTAAAGGGCCACTGTGTTAATTAAAGGCTGATTATAACGAAAAAACTACTTTTAATATGTAATACATTGCACTCATTCATTCATTTATTCATTCATTAAGCAGTCCGTGGGTTGTGTCTTCAGCTGCCTGCCACCTGAAATATTCTACATCTGATTCTGAAAGGCCCTCTCAATGTGATACATGGCCTATAAGTGGCTATTTCCCAGCATCATCAAGCTGTCAGAAGCTTGGGGAGCTGGCACTGGAGCTTCAGCATCACTGTCAAGGACACTTTTATTATTTCACAGGCACTTTAAACTACTACACCAGTCATGCAACCTTCAATTGCCTTTTACTAGTTTGACACATTCCCTGACTTGATTATTGAAATGACTAAAAGGTGCTTGGGAATAATTGTTTGGACGGTGCCGAGGGGAATAATGGGGAAATGCACCCTATCTGCTGTATGTAGAAGAAGAAACAGCTAGAAGGACTGTGATTTTTCCAAGCTAAGGCAGGGAGGGCATGTTTGTGCAGTGAAGTGCGTATTTTGCTCCAGCCTACCTGTTATTCAGGGAGGGGGTCTGTGTACAGAGTGCAAACACACTCCAACAAGAAATGTTGCTGTGGGCAATGTGTTGGGGAATGGAAATACCTATTTCTCAATGCATAGAGACTGTGATTGTGTGTGTGTATTATGACGGATGGAGACCCTTTTAGACAGTTGTAGACTCTTGCCAGAGAAATGTGATTGTATTACATATCTGGTGCCACATTGAACTCGGCACAAAGATTTAAGGACATCCACAGATGTCACCCACACACACACACTAGGAAATCATTTAGTGCGGGGTCACAGAGATAGTGGGAGAGTATTATAAATATAGAAGTGGGAGCAGCACAGCCTGTGGTGCTGGTAATATCACCCGTATGCACGTGCACACACACACATACAGACGAACACACACACCTCAGAACCTGATGGAGTGTGAAGCTCAGAGCACAGATCAGAATGCCAATGTACCTCTCTATTAAGGATGGGAATAATTCATGTGAAGAGTCTCTGGGTTTTCGCTGTCAGATCATTCAGTCCAAGCTTGCCTTTTTCAACTTTGAAAACCTGGGTGGACATAACATATAATATATATATATGTATATATATATATATATATTGCAAACCAATACAACAGCCATTAAGTGGATTCTGTATAAAGTAGCTTGTTATGCCCGCTACTGTACATGCATTCCTTGTCTTATGGAAGAGAACAATGCTCTGAGGCTGCGTTTGACTGAATTAATGTACAGGCATAGTGTATTCATGGTTTTCCTACAAAATCAAACTCCTGCACAGAATAGCCTGTGCTCTACTGTCAAACATGATAATCTGCACATTGGAATAATAGGATACCTGAAAGAACAGCCTATTACCAGTTTAGCGCCTCGATTCTATACCAGTTAAGCTTTACTCAGGTCCTATTCAGTTATCATTGTGTGTGTATGTGTCTGTGTGTGTTATTTTATATTCACATTAACCTGTGAATATAAATCTAAAAAGCCTAGAATTAAAATTCTAAGGTTTGATTACTTTATCAGATATGCTTTATTTCAAGCTTTTGGGAAGTGCCCTTGTCATGGCTGCTGTGTCTAGATGTGTTGATGTACAGACTGTGCTGAACTCTTTCAGGGTCATTGGTTTATTTCCTCTGGGCAGCCAGACTCTAAGGTCAAACCAAGGGTCACTGCAAGAAAGACTTTGCCTTGGTGGCTACAGGCTGAAAATTCATCTTTATCTGTTGCTACTTTATCCTTTCACTACTTTTTAACAATGCAGCTCTATGCATGGAAGTGTCCATCTTTGGTGATTCCCTGGCTTTTCCTCCAGAACCTGCGGTTGATATTCATGGTTTAGAGTGAAATATCTCAACAACTATTGTATGGGCTTCCATGAAGTGTTGAACAGACATTTAGGTTCTCCTCAGGATGAATTATAACTTTAGCAATCTCTTTTCGTTTTAATTTAGTGCAATTACCAGATCAAAAATTATGATCAAATATCTGAGAGACTATTGACATTACCACGAGCCTAAGCTGTACTGCAAATGTTTGCATGCTAACAGACTTAACTAAGATGGTGAACATGGTAATCATTATACCTACTAATCAGTTTGTTAGCATTGTCACTGTGAGCATATTATCATGTAGACTAATGTTCTCTCCAACTATATATTGCCTCTGAGAATATGTCATATACTATAGTCTTTCTAATGGCTTAATAAGACTTTATACTCTGGATTAAAATGACTGTTTCACAGCTTGTCCTCAATATAACTACAATTATTTCTGACCTTTAACCTTTCACCTCTACAGCCTCTGAAGATGCACTGCAGGACTTGTGCCCTGGTGACCAGCTCTGGTCAGCTATCTGGGAGCAAGAGAGGTGAAGAAATCGACCACTCTGAGTGTGTAATCCGTATGAATGATGCTCCCAGCATAGCCTATCAACAGGATGTTGGCCGACGCACAAGCCTGCGTGTGGTAGCTCACTCCAGTCTGCAGAGGGTACTACGGAGCCGGCAGGAGCTGCTCAACGCGAGCCAAGACATCTTCTTCATCTTCTGGGGACCCAGCAGCTGCATGAGACGGGATGGAAAAGGCCACGTTTACAACAACCTCAGGCTGTTAAATCAGCGACTGCCCAAACTTAAACTCTACATCATTTCCCGGATCAAAATGCTGAAGTTTGATGAACTATTTAAAAAGGAAACAGGAATTGATAGGTAAATGTTCTTTGTGAGGTTTGTTTTGGAATGACCTGAGAAACAGCAAATCTGTGCACAATAAGTGCGAGGCAAACACAAAAAAAAACTTCTTCAGATTATGACTCAATCACAAAAGAATAAATTGGAGCTCCAAATACTCAGAGCATTATTAATAGGACTTAGATTAAAACTTGTCTGTAACCTCTGAAAGGAGTTGAAGGGATTTGATTCATGCCAAGTTCATAGCTGTCTCACTAATGCCAGGCTTTGGGAGAGTATTGCAAAGTGTTGTCTTATGTAGAGCTAAAAACATAGTAAGACAAGTGGCAACACAATTTATACCAAAGGCAACAGGACATCCCATACATTATAGTACATTGTAAATGTATAATAACACCCTGCAGAAACGTTTCTCACATCTTAACTGAGAAGTATTTTTAAGTTTTGCATTTTACATTTCTAGAAGCAGATGTAGTGCTTAGTGTGAAAAGACAGAACAAATTTCATGAATGTAAAGAAAATTGGCATATCAAACATGATTTTGATATATGGAGACAGACCACCCTAAACCAATCTAATATCTTTTTTATACTAAATATGAAACACGTTTGTTACATGTCTAATTTTATGACACACTGGTATGTTTATTTTAGAAAAATGGCTGAATATGAACTCACAAAATAAGAACCAAGTAGACATTGCATCTACGTTAATCGAGCCAATCATAAACTAATTTGCATGTGAACAGTAAGATCACAGGAAGAGGATGTTGCATTTGAACGGAGAATCTCTCCTTGTTTATGCTCGCACAGTACTCTTTTTCCATCTCTCTGGTTCTCTCTTTTCCCCGGTTACCTCCTCCAAACTCTGTGTGTGTGTGCGTGTTGATGCAGTCCATTTGTAGGGCGATGTCCGGGGTAATAATTAGGTCACTGTGTTCACACAAAAACACACATGAAGCATCTCAGTGTGTGTGTGTGCGAGAAATGCTGAATGAATGAATAGACAAACAAACAATGGACATGAACACACACACACACACACACAGTTTTTCAATAGCCAGCACAAATGGATTCAAACACACAGGAATTGACTTTAATAAAAGTACAAACACATCAATGTAAAAATTCTTCATTACCAGTAAAAGTCCTGCATTAAAAAAATATTTTAAAAACTACTTAACGCTGCAGTATGCAAAACCTCAGCTATCTATACCTTTACAATGAAAAAGTAACATTACTTGGAGAATTAACTGCCTAAAGTACTCACTCAGGAATAAAGGGCAAACGACAGAGCCAGCTCAGCCACAGTGCAAACAAAGAATGAGCTCAGGAGACTCAGTGCATCTGTGTCACTTGTGCCTGCTTCCAGGGCTACTCCTCCTGTGCGCCCCAACCCAGCAGTCATGTGACTGACTCCATCAAGTATGGATTTACTTAAAATGGTCACCTTCTACTGTCTTCCAGGAAGAGTTCCAACTCCTGGCTGAGTACTGGTTGGTTCACCATGGCCATAGCCCTGGAGCTGTGTGACAGGATCAATGTGTACGGCATGGTGCCACCTGATTTCTGCAGGTAGGATCCGATCATTTAGGTATTTAGGAATTTTAATTCAACTCTGCATGCTCGTATGCCACTACAAATACACTCCAAAATACAAAGACTATGTGCTATTGGTAAACCACACACAGACGTTTGTAGTTGCTTAGATGGCCAGTCTTTTGTTTTGTACCAAAGTGATAAGAAAACATGTTGTTCAACTTTATGAACACAAGTTTCTACTTTCTAACTTCAACAACATCAACTTTAAACCTGCATTACATGTTTTTGTGGCCACTTGGGGGCAGTGTAAACAAGCTGACATATTACCACCTATAAAGTTCCCATGAGAAACTTGTTTACTTATTGACTTATTTATTCATCCCATCAGTCCAGAGCAAAATTAGCCTTCATTTGGATTCTGGCCACCTGGTGAATGTATGTCAAATATTCCCTTTCCTTTTATGAATGTTTTGCTCTCCACCAAATCCTGAGCGATATATCTGACTTTTTAGCTGTTAAATGCTACACTTTGCTCACTAGCAAGTCGCTAACTTTGTCTGTCTGCTGTTTAGTGCTTGGCAGGTAGTGTACAGTGGGTTTGTCTTTGCTTTTTCACTGAAAACAGCTGCTGTGTCTGAAATCAGGTCTAATGAGAGCTGTTAGACTGTTGTACAGTAGCTCTCTGCAACGTTTTCATCTGTTAAATTATACATCCAGGACACCATCCCAATTCCTTATCCTCGGTACATATGTAAGTTTTCAATTTGTCACTTCTTGTTTGAGCAAGTGGGGCAATTAGTGCATGTAGTGGATGGGATGCTCTCTTCTTTTGCAGCTCCACCATGTGATTTTCTGACATTTCCATATAATAATCTTGTCTAGTACATCTTTAATGATGTCGTCAAATTGTAGTGACAATATAACATTCAGACAATTTCAAGTGTCTTTTATTGCCATGTAGTCAGGCTGGTGAATGACTGTGATTTCAGTACCAGTGGAAAATGTTCTTCTTGACATTTTGCAGCAAAAATATGAAAGATTCACTCGGTAGGTTCAAGGTCAGTGGTTTAATATGCCAGTGTAACATTCAGGTTCACAATAATTTGGCTAATGTTGTTCTCACATGAATCTACAAGGGCACAAAGGACAGATTGACACATTAAGATATTCATAGAGACATTCAGTCCAGACTGAAGTGACTTTCATGTAGCTGAGTCTTCCACTGAGCTTGGTGTGACCATGATCATCAGAGGAATAAGATGGTGTATAATGAAATCATCTGTGAGCTTCTGATCTTTGTGTTTTTCTTTGTTCCTGTCTCCATTTTCTTCCCCACTGTGACTTGCTTCCTCTCCCCTCTCCCCCACCCTCATCTCATAATTATACCCACTGTGTTTCCACACCCCTCCCTCACACTTTGACTGCCGTGCCTTTTCATGCTTTACTCCTCTCTCTTCTCCTCTCCTCTACTCCCGCATAGATCCTCCTCCCATTCCTCTGTGCCGTATCATTACTACGAGCCCTCGGGGACCGACGAGTGCTCCATGTATCTCTCCCACGAGAGGAGCCGACGAGGAAGCCACCACCGCTTCATCACGGAGAAGACGGTGTTTGAAAACTGGGCTCGAACCCTCAACATTCACTTTTACCAGCCAGACTGGAAGCCCGCTGATGTCGTCACCAGCATGAACAGCTCATACACTTCTCTTCCGGCTGGAGCCTGAGATTCACGCCAGAGACGATCCCCAGAAGTGCGGTATATGTGTGTGGACAGTTTCCAGCGTACAGATTCCCTCTCTTGCTGATATGAAAGCACCAGACACCAGTAGGAACAAGCTGCTGTTGTGGCTGTTAGCCTACTGCCTAAGCAGCTTGGTAGAATGGGATCATTGCATAATAGCAGCACAAAGCCTCAACAGTGTTTTGGAAGTGTAACTATAATAGGATGAATTTTACACTGGAAGCAAAGCCTAGTGTGTTTTATACTCTGCATACTGCTGCTTCTAAAACACTCGAGCTGTCAGAGAGGGGTCAGACACTGAGACAGTACACCACTACAAAACCGCAGCATGATTTATTCATTTTCATAAAACTCAATACAGATTCATTGATGACACTGAGGTCATGTCCTCATTGCGTCTGGTAATGTGGCAGTTTGAATGATCTGAGGAGGAGTTTATACTTACTACACAGCTACACACAATTTAAGCATTGTGTTTTTTCAGAGTGGATGGAGATATCTTTAACTTCACTTTCACTTTATTTATATACATTTATCCCTTTTCAACAATACAGCACACGACAACACAGAAATAAAGTGTGTCCGTTACAGACACCCCATATTTAGGGTATAGTAACACACAACCTGTTCATACTGTATATTTGAATGACAGAACAAGCCCGTCACATTGTAGTAGGCCACTTATATCACAAACATATAGGAGTATACAGTAATACATTGAAGGATTTAGGGAAAAAGAGTAACTTTAACAATACAAACAAGCAACAAAGGGGATCTAGAAGTATTGCTTACTGGTACATATGTACTGTATATGTTGTTGGCACATCAAACAGATAGAAGGTTAATTTGTGATGTTAGGATGTTAGGAATCAAGTTCCCGGACAGGATATATTCTACATAAAGTCAAAGAAAGGAAACAAGACTTAATCATTAAGTGATACATTTACAGATGTGTCATCTTATAATAGATTGAGTGCAGGCAGCCTTCCAAGCTAACAATGAAGCAAATGCTGTAGCATTTAAATTATACAAAATAATGCTGTGCTCCGAGGGTACACAGAATATGGATTTACTATTGCTACTATTGACTCGATTAATTGTTTTTCAGAGCCTTGAGAGTAAAGTCTTCACATGTCTTGCGTTGAACGTGCTGTCTCATTACAGAAGCTGAAAGTAGTGATTATTTGCCCATTTTGACTAGTCAGTTAATCGACTTCATTTCAGCATTAGTTTTGTAGCAAATCTATGAGGACAAGTCAAATATTAATATACAGCAATAATTAAAAGCGATGCATAAGCAGAACATATGGTAGATTGTTGCTGATTACTGGTGACATCTGGTGGGACGGCTGGCATCCGAATTGGAATTTATGGACGCATTTTCTCCTGTAAAATAGAAACACTATCTTTCAAAATGTTAACAAGAATTGGACGATAAATTTGAAACTAATTTTAAATAATCATTATTTGTTTTTGTTCGTTAGTCCATTCATTTAGACTCTTGACATCAGTATTTCTAGAACCCTGGGGACAGCCCTGCCCGCCTGTAATTTGCATGGCAAAAAAAAATATTTATCTGAAAATTAAGCAAGTAATCGCTCAAAGCAGTAACATTCAGATTAGAAATACATTTGCCAACTTTAAACATTTTAAATGGGTTAAAAATAGCAAGTGTAGTAATTTTGATTTTGATTCTATTGTGCACACTTGAGATGCATTTAAAAATCACATGTAAATATAAAACTCCTAAATCATAATTAGACAGTCCATATTAAAGGGGCTTGTTGATAAGATACTATTTTGTTCTCTTGCTCTGCAACAGATGGCCCCTCAGAAAGACCCACGTGTCTGCTACTTTAGGCTATGATATGTCCTGTTATTAAAGCCAAATGTCTGAACAAGCCCTTAAAGGCCCAACCCCCCCCGACTACAGAGCGAGTCAGCAACTGTAGTGCTGATACAAATGATCACACCAAAGTGTCCTGAACAGCCTCTTCAATCCTGACCCACAGGCTTCTGCCTCAGCCTCTTCGGCATATGGAGGGGAGCTGGTTGTTAGCAAGAGATTATACTGTGCTATCCAACCGCATCTCCAGGGTGAGGGGAGCAGCAGGACTATTGCAGAATTCAAGATGTGCCGTCCTGCAGAGGGGGCTAAAAAAAAAAACATTGCCTGCTGCCTGTTCCTGTGTTCATTCAGATTTTACCACGAGCGCCCGTACTCATGTGGAATCTTAATGTTGTACTCTCAGGTATTCTGAGAAAAGCCCATGCAGTGCTGGGGTGTCATGCTAAGTGCACTGGCTGCTCCAGAGATCTGCACTGTGTGCTCTGCACGCCAATTACTGGCCCTTCAGGCAGAAAGGTTTGAATTTAAAGGCTTCAAAGGACAAGCTGGCTGCAAATAGGCCTGACGGCACTTTCTTAAATGTGTGCTCGAGGCGACATCATGATATTCATTGACCTTGGAAATCTAAGGAGACAAATAATGATTGGGGCCAGAATGGTGTTACAGGCATTTTGGGTAAAATTGAGATAAGAATTTCTTTATTTGTGTATTGTTTATGTACATTAACTTAATCAATTTCAGCTGTTGTTTTCAGAGTTTGACATTCTGGGATATACTGAGAGTTAGATGAGAAGATTGATGCCGCTCCAATATTTATGTAGCCCATCAAGCTACAGACAGCAGCCGGTTAGCTTAGCTTTGCAAAAAGAGTTAACCGGCCACTGGCTTCAGCCACACATTTATGGTGCAAATATGAGCGCCATCAATCTTCTCATCAATCTCTCAGCAAAAAGTATGTAATAATGTATTTGTCAAAATTCCTTTAAGCTGCTCTGGCTTTAGATACAAAACATGTGCGATGAAAATATAAAACAAGCAAAGGTGTAACGATACATAATATCCATCGTTTAAATTGATATGAAATAGCGGTTTCAGGATTCAGTGTGTTTTTGTACAACGTGCCTTACGTTTCCATTTGTGGACTATTATGACATTCAATGTAGTATTCAGTGACGTATATTTGACATTTCTGAATGAAATTCAATTCAATTCAATTTTATTTATATAGCGCTATATCATAACAGAGTTATCTCATAGCACTTGTTAATATAGAGCAAGTCCAAGCCAACTCAATATGTACAGACCCAACAATTCCACCATGAGCAAGCGCT
>JAVQJF010094377.1:0-18837 GCA_036023855.1 Gadopsis marmoratus
AACTTAACTAATCGACCTCCTGAATGAGGCCTGAGGGAAACCTATATACTAAGAGATCAAACCAATAAACACCTGCAGGGGAGGACAGCATAACCCCTCACTAAATCTCCACCTACGGAGACCCTAATCCCCCCCCAAGCTGACAGAGTTCTTGGTATAGTCCTTGGGTGGGGCCTCAGTATAAAAGTCTGGCTCCACCCTCGGTCCAATCTTTTGTTGGACCAGGAAGGAGCCTCAGCCAGGTAAGTCAGAACTGTAATTGTTTGGCCGCAGCCGCCGCGCCCCCTCTGGTCAATGAAATACCCAAATTCCCAGAAACAATGCTAGACATTGACGTCCTTAATGGTAGCTACGGGCCGTAGCCTACGGCCCTTATTATCAAATGTGATGGCTTTGGTTTATTAAAGGGTTAGTTCAACATATGTTCGCTGAGCAGACTGACACCACTTCTATGTCTGTGCTGTAAGTACGAAGCTACAGCCGGCAGCTTGGCTTAGCATAAAGCTTGGAAACAGCGGGGCGGAAACGGCTACCTAGCTCATGCAAATGATAATTTTTACACATTTTTGGACAGATGACACAAGCATGATGTAACATGTTGATTAGTGAGCTTTGGAGATGCTGGCAGGCAGATATTGTCACCTTTGGATGGAGCCAGGCCAGCTGTTTACCCTTTCTCTCCAATCGCTGTGCTAAGCTAACCGGCTGCTGGTTTCATATTTACCATGAGATGCTTTTTCCTTAAAAAGCTTCACGGTATGTTGCTCCAAAAGATCAGGAACGGACATCCGTGCACGTGTCCTTGCTATGTTAATGACATATTACCAAACGCATACCTTGAAATGCAGCTAAAAAGGAAAACCGTTGTACGCTCAATGGTGAAATGTCGGAACGAAACGCAGCTAGTTAACAAAAGTCTTTGCTATCCGAACTGACGCAACAACAATACACGCGAGACGTGAACTGTGCCTTTCGAGATCAACTTTTAAGAAAATGTGCCAACAGTCTTGAGTCGGTTCACATTTTCCAAACACGTTCTTCCAAGTGAAGCCCGGAGCTGCTGGTCGAGCACCCTGCTTTCTGTTCCCTTCCCCGTCTACATCACCGTGCCAATTGCTATGTACGTGTGCCAACAGTCTGAAAAGGCCCAGTCGCAGTTTATGCCAAGAGGCTCTTTGGCAAACCAGATGGCAAAAACATGGCGGCTTCACTCGGGATTCCCTCCGAGACATTTATCAGTTATGAAGGGCAGAAAACGCGGCGGAGAGACGGTGGAACAAACCAGTCTATATTTTAATTATGTGTTCAGCACCGGGCCCAAATTGAAATGACTGGAACCAACACTGAGTCCTCCGAAAAGGCTGTAGCTCAATAAAATCTTTCTGCGCTGCATCTCTGGGCTGCCACTTCCACATCACACGTCTCCTCCTCTGACAGGCCATATGTGCTGCAGTGCTGTTTGAGGGTGGAGAGAGGATCCATGTGCTTTAATAATGCATGAGTTCCAGCTCCCCGGAGAGTACACAACAAGGCCAGCAGAGAAAAGCACAGACAAACTGAGCGAGATTTATGCCGATTCAAGGTCTGCCCTCATTTTCACTGCTTTGATGCAACGAACTGAGGGCGTTGCGTCACCTTTATGAAGCTCGCATGAACTTCAGGTTCCAGATGGGGGAAAAAAAATAAAGGGTTTATGGGGGTCAGCAGGAAAAGATCTCCTAGTAGCACAAAAAAAAACATGCATATGCATCAACGGGAGCTGGAAATCTAAAAGACAAATTTGTGACCGCTGCGAAATAGTAAATCGCACGAGACAAAGGGTGTAAATGAACTGTTATTTAGGCTTTCTGTGACCCAATAACCAGTGTTAATTGGTGTGTTCATGGAGGGATTACAAAACAATGTGCCCCCTCCCCCTCTGTAGTCGTTCTGCATGTCTTTGTGGCCATTTTGCATCTTTGTGGACCTTTTGCATCTCTTTGTCTCTTTGTGGTTGTTCTGCATCTCTTTGTCTCTTTGTGGCTGTTTTGCATCTCTTTGTTTTGTGTGTCTTTGTGGCTATTTTGCATCTCTTTGTCTCTTTGTGGCTGTTTTGTGTCTCTTTGTAGCAGCTTTTGTGTCTTTGTGGCGGTTTTGCATGTTCTTCATCTCTGGTTGTTCATCTCTGTGGTTGTTTTGCAGTAGTTTGTAATCACTTTGCAATTGTTTTGTGCCTCTTTTTGCATCTCTTTATAGTTGTTTGATTGGCTTTCTGACAACAAATGTTAACAGTCATTTCAAACTGACTCTCGGGCCCAGAGAGGGGGCCTCAGGGGGGGCCCTGACCTCTTGGGAGTCCTGGGCCTGTGCCCAGTAGACAATGTAAAGTAATCCATCCATGGGTGTGTTATGTCAGGGTGTGTCAGGGTAATTTGCTTTATTTTGGGCTATTTGTGCTTTCTCTGTTCTTCTATATTGTTAATCCTGCATTTTTATTTGAGGATTTGACTTATTCTACACCACCTGCATATGGCTTTTGCCCTGTACCATCAGGAAAACAATATCCTTTAGAATACGGTTTACTAAAATGCTTTGAAGGAAAAAACCCTTAGAAATGTAAATGTAACTAGGATGCAGCAGCTTCCTCAGAGTTCACGTGAAGGTCACGTCATCTCTCGGGGCCGAGCAACGCAAATTAATTTCTGAAGACGGAAAATTGAGTAATGGGCGTCAGAAGAGGACGGACAGCCAGTTAATCTCGATGTAAGTTGGGGAAACGGTCAGTCTGCACACAGCATCCTGAAAACAACCAGACGAAACGTTGAGGGCGTCAAAGTGTCCTCACTGGATTAATGCACGAAGTTACACGCACGTTTGGAGACATTGGATCAGAAACGGCAGCTGCGGTTTTAAAGCCTAAAATAAAAAGGAAAAACAAAACCCCCAAACACAACTACACAGCGATCGTGGTCAACTGAAGAAGTGACGCGCATCGACGTCCCGGCGGCTGCAGACCTTCGGAGTCCGGAGCAGCAGGGCGACAAATGGTCCCACACGTCAAACTACAACTCGACACTCTTCCAGTCCCGCTGCAGAAGTTCACCATCAGCTGGAAGTTGTTGTTGCTGCTTTACAACAAAGCGACGGGTCGCAGATCGAAGGCAACTTTCGCTGCAGAGTCGGCGGCCGGAGCGGAGGGACGCGGAGCGACGCGGCTGGCGCACAAAAACCAAATGTCACAAATGCACGTTTGTGCGGAGGACGGAGGGTTTACCTGCTCGTAGCGCGGCCTCCCGAGCTGGAAGGCAGGACATGCTGCGGATTCCGCCATGACAGCCAACTCTTTACTTATTAACGAACCGAATCATGAGCGGATTGTCAAGTAGAGCGAACTACACTCGGCGTACAACTAGTGCAGCCGCGAGCCGCGGGGGCCGCCGGGACGTGTAGTCTCCTGCTTTGCGCCAACGCTGGCAAAGTTGAACCGCGTGACTACACCTCCCAAATAATCGATAAGGCGACAGCTATTGCATAACTGTTCGGATTGATCTTGGGGAGAGACTGATGATGATGATGATGAGGATGATGATGCGCCCATATAGGTGTCGGATCGAATCTTTATGGGACGATATGCAGCCTGAAGATGGAAACGACGAACAGCTTTGCATTCAGGTTCACTTTAGAATCAAAAGAAAGAAAAGAATAGAAGCATGGAGCTATAGATAGATATGTATAGATATGTAATCGTGTTTTATCCACGGAATCTGTCCCTAAATACTAAGAAAATCTAAAAATACAAAGGAATCAATGTGAACACGTCCCTTCCATATATAGTCAATAAAAAATATCATGACAAATTACACAAAGAGCCAAAAGTGGATTTTCATTAAATGAGTAAAAAACAAAACTGTTGGAGGGATAAAAAACAAACAACCAGAGGTGGAAAGTACTACTGTACATAAATGTTTAGGGTACTTCTACTTCAGTTGAGTACTTTAATTTTATGCCAGTTTATACTTCTACTTCACTACATTTTAGAGACAAGTATTGTACTTTTTATATGCCCTGTATTTATTTGATGTAGTTACTTTGCAGATGGAGATTTTACATAAAAAACAATCACTTATTAAAATATGACACATCCTGCATACAAACTACGTTAACCAGCTAACATTTAAATGCTTATCTATAATAATATAACCCTGTACCTTCCATTCTGCTGATAATACCTCTGTACCGTTACTCAGAAGGATTTTGAATGCAGAAGTGGTATTGCTAAACAGGATCTAAATACGTCTCCTCCCACTGCAGCCAACATTTCTATTCTTGCATCGTTACCACTAATAGGGTAGAAAAATGAGTGTGCAGACTGCTCCATCTAAACGGGAAATGGACCAAATCCCCATCGCGTATAAACAAAAAACAAGCCTATGCTGTTAAAGCAGAAATGACTGTAAATCAGCATTTTAACAATCTGAAATAAATCCTAAGGCAGAGACAAGTGAAGTAAAGTGGGAAGCAGTGCACATTTGTTATAAATGCAATAGGCTTAGATTATTATCTCCAATAAATCAGTTGTATACATAGCCTGTGGAGTCATAGATCAAAGTTTCTACTGCATTTGCAAAGCAGAGGACCAGGCCCATGCTGAACTAGCAGGTTTCCACCCGAACTGTGTAGCATGGAGCGCCCTTTAGTGGAGAGAAGCAATCATTGCTGCAACATAACATACATACATACAGTGTGCCTGTCATGGATTAGTCTCATTGACAAACCAACAACATAAGGACCTTAGAAACTTTGGTTCATGTGCACTTTATTTTATTTCAGTACAGTACTGCGGTCATGTAAAGCATTGCAAGTAGCTACAGTGGTGCTAGAGTAATATTAGAGAATATATTATCATGACAAAAGTATTTTATAGAAATAACTTATAGTGCTCTTATTTAGTGCATTGATGCTTTGTTATAGCTACAGCAAAATGTTGCCATTTCAACACAAAAAAACTGCAGAACGGACGACAAAACATAAAAATATATTAAAACATTCTTGTTTCAGCATGTATCAAGAAATAAGAATTTAATGAACAACAAAACAAAGAAACAAGATGCAAACCATAAGTCTTCATCCTCTTTAGTCTTCTCTGGCACAAACATGAACATTGTTTTAATTTATCATACAGCGGTGTTAATGCAGAAACATCTCTTTCTATAGTATTCACATTGCAGTGCAGCATTTTATGATGTGTTGCTATTTTTTAAAGCATTTCTAAAATTCTATTAGAAAATATGAAATTAACCGAAGTTAACCTTTGTGCACTTGGCATTTCATAAAACAGTTTGAGATGAAAATAGTGTCTCTTTTTTGCACTTGTGCAATTTTAAGGTTACTTGAGCTAACGTCATATTTTGCAAAAGGATGACATTAAATGCACTTCCAAAAAGTGTAGCCTGTATTGTGTGTGTGTGTGTGTGTGTGAAAGCAGTGAGTTTAACGTCTAAATCGACTAAACAGCTGACTACCTTAAATTATTCTAGCAAGCATAAGTTAAAATAATCATTTGCATCCGCTTTGATGGGAGCTTTTTCGTACTTTGTTATTGTTTTCTGTCCGTGCCAAATTGGTTTAGCAACTAGCATGCATTTTGGGTAATATCGTGTCTACATCAACAGGGCAGTATTAGCAGTGAGAAGACCTGGATGATTGTGAGATCAGATTTTGTGGAGTATTTCTTTGACCGTCTCTAGAACGGTGATCACAGATCACTAGAGGATCACACACCATGTGCAATACACCATACAAACACTAGCACTGTTGTCACTTGTGTCTAGTGCGCACTTGAAGCAGCGTGGGTGTCTGCTCCATGATCCGCAATAAAAGATTATCAATGTAGTCCTCCAGGTCTCGAACCTGTAGCTTGACCTTTTTCAGCTCCGCCTCACATTTCTGCAGCTGCGCCTCCTGCCGCTCGGAGGCCACCTGCTGCTTCTGCATGTCCATCTCCTGCTGCAGCAGCAGCGAGATCAGCTCCATGTTGGTTAGGCGGTCGTACTGGGCCGAGTTGTCCACTGTCACCTCCTACGAGACGGGAGACAGGAACAGTATAGATGTAGGCAGCCATGCATACCTATGTGTTTGAACTTGGCTTATAAATGTCACATTTAAAGGAATAGTTCATACATTTAGGGAAATATGCTAAAATTACTGTCTCACTACAATAATAAATGGCTTACGGTGGCGTGGCCTTGGGTGTTCCAGGTGGTAAAAATGTTTTAACACCAAGTGCACTGCTGGTGTTAAGAAATGCTAATGGAAGCATTAAATAGTCTGTGGACCTAATGGCTTTCTGTAAATTAGTATGACATGTTAACAACTCGATTATTCTGCTGTTCGCACACAGTGAGACTCGCGCAGCAATATGGGTACATTTTAAAAATCGACTGATCTTTGAATGCTGTTGTTGATAGGTGACATAATGAGCAGTAATGGTAGTCTGCACACCAACACAAATCCACAAATTACTGTAAGAACACAATTTTCTTGGCTCGGCAAAAGCACTTGATGATAAGTTAATAAATAACTCGACACCATTCATCATTCATTCTCAGGTTAAACTGATGGCGGCAGGACCTGGAAACTCCTTAGCATCCGAATCCCCATAATTCCTTGACATATTGTTACAGAAACAGTCCTAAGTGTTACAGAGGAAGACTAAAGACATAAGTTTAGGTCCTGAAAACTCTTATCTGGGTTGAGGAAGTATGTCACATTTGAGAGGAGTAATGGGATCAGCATTTCTGTCCAAAGTGTTGAACGTAACCTCAGTCTAACAGGCAGCTGGTAGGTAGCAGCTGCACACCTTCACGTAGTGGTGGAGGAAGTATTTAGATTTTTTACTTTTTTTTAAGTAAAAGTACTAATACCACACTGTAAAATTCCTGCATTGCAAATGTAAGTAAAAGTATGCCGGTATAATCAGGAAAATGTACTTAAAGTATTAAAAGTGAAATACTCGATGCATAAAAATGGCCCAAAGACTGTTATACTATAACTATCTTATATCATTAGATTATTATTTTTCATGCATTAATGCAAAAGCAGCAATTTCAAGTAAAGTACAATTGCCTCAAATTTGTACTGAAATAAAGCACGTTCATAGCAGCAATAATACTGACACACAATGTGTGAAAGGTGCATGTTGAACAACTTAAATTGAAAACAGCCTAACTAGAATATGGGCAATACCCGAACTACAAGTAGCCAGCGTGGAAGTCTTTTTAAAGTTAAGTTGGAAATGTCACGGGAAAAAAAAAATCACATGAAAAAAGTAGTTTTAGGACACAAAATGGTCTCCTGTTGAGCCACATGTGTAAATATTCTTTACAGACTGTATATGGAAGTTTCATAGAGGTGTACAGGTGTTAGTGTTTCACAGTACCTGACTCCTCTCAGGTTCTGCTGCAACCTGGTGGGCGTTGCGTCCAGGGTGGATGGTTGATTTCAGCTTCTCCAGAACAGAACGACCCTCCTTCTTCTCTGATTGGCTGGAAGTTAATGGCTTCACTGGATGAGGTCTGCGAAGTACAGAGGTTAGCACTAATACTTATACAACACGGGTACACTGTATGTTTACTGTAAGTGCATACGTGTTTCTTAAATCTTGTATAGTCAAAGGCAGGTTGTTGTATTTCAGCTCATTCAGCAGTTATAACTGAACATCGCGCACACTTCCTGAAACAGCGCAACACAAAGCAGATCCAAAAATCTGACCCCTCGCTCTGTGAAGGAATAGTAAGCTATATTAGGAAAAGCATTAAGAACTGCAGCCATATGAGTCAAGTTTAAACAAGAAATCTGCAGTGACTCCCTTCCTACTGGAGGATGAAATCATCTTGGGAGGGACACACAGAGTTGACTATACAACAACAACAACAGCAAGGGAATGTTTAAAGACAGAACATTTAAATAAAACCAGAATTCAAACTAAAGCTACTTTTGCGATCAGAGCAGAAAGAAAAGCTGGGTTTCTGAGATAACAGTTCGTTTTATTTTACTTACTTGCTTTTATTATTGACACGTTCAAAAAAGGGGGTGATTAAATGACTGAGTGACTCGATGGCCCTTTGTTTGTTACTAAGCCATCAAACTACGAAAGTGCAACTCTATTCTAAATGTGAAGTTTTCTCCTGCATTTGCTTTAAACATAGCATAAACAAAATGTTGGGCATATCTAACAAAGTACATGAATTATTAATTTCCTGGACCTGACCCCCCCAGTTAGCTTTCACTTAATACTTCAAGATATCAGACTATTTGGACGTAATGGTGGCCAAAGTAGCAGCGAAACTAGCTCAATTTAGGCAGAACAAAGTGCAAGAAAGACAACAAAATCACAATAGCCAACAGGAAACTGAATAATGAGATGAACAACATAAACGTGAAGCAAAGCCAAGAACAATGAAGCAGGTACCATCCAAACATTTTGGATGACAAGAAAAGCACAAATGCATTCAGCATCAAACAAGCCAGGCCAGCAGCAAAGAAAGCAACCAGAGCAACAAAATAAAGTGTTGTGTTGTGTGTGGAAATCTTGTCTGTTATCCCATTCTACTACAGCTTGCAAATACCTACATCATGTCAGATCCTAGTGTGAGGATTCTCACCTGCTCTCCTGACGGGGCAGGGTGCTAGCTGGCTGTGTCTCCTCAGGCAAAAGTGAGTGCCGTGCATCGACCAGCGGCTGGTCTGTGGTGGAGTAGGAGGAGGTGGACGTGTAGGGGGCCACAGCCAGAGTCGTGCCGGCTCCAGCACTGGGTCCCATGCTTGAGGGATGTATGGAGGGGCAACAGACAGGGGTAGGGTGGAGCATAGCCTGTGCATCAGCTGACGGGGAGAGCGCACAAGGGATGGAGGGAGAAGAGGGTGCAGGCTCTTGTAAAGATTGCCCATTGTTAGACTTTGAAGGGGTTCTCGGGTTGGGTGCTACTTTTGCGTGAAGGTCTCCAAAACTGATGCCAGAGGGTTTTCCTGTTACATAATTCTCTGCAAGAACAGGCGTGGTGTAGTCTTTTGAAGATGTTTGCGATGTCGTAGTAGACTCATTGTGATGTGTTTTGCCATTGTCGGTGCTATCTCCTTGCAAATCTGTCTGTTTATTTAACGCCAGTAAGGAAGAAAGAGCTGATTTAGTGGGCTGATATGACAATGGTCCTTCGCTGACTCCTGAAATGTTTTGAACGAGGGACAACAACTGTTCAAACTCTCTGTCTCCACTTTTGCTTTGGTTGCTTGGGCTGCCACTGCTGTTCTGTCGGGACACGCCTTTTGGTCTAAAGCGTGCACTAACCACACCAGGATAGGACTCCTTCTGGTCAAGTGTGCCTATTTTAGCTTGTGGGTTTCCGTTATCGTCAAAGTCCTTTCCCGTCTTTTTAAAATCATCAACACTTCTTGGTATATCTTCTCTGGATTCAGTTTCAAGATCGGGTGGATTAGATGTTTGATCTTGTGACGACAAAGCAGCAATCTCTCTTCTGTTTAGCCTGGACTTACCGTGTGATGCCACGTTCTTCAGTTCACATCGACAATCCTGGCAATTGTCTTGGCAAACTGGAGAGACTTTGCACAGTTTATTAGATGATGCAATTATTTCAAAAGATGAGTTCATCTCAGGTATGTAGGTGTCCTTCAAAGTGAACATATTCTGAAGTGCGGTCACTGTCTCTGCATGGTAAGCGGCTATCTGTGAATTCTCTGATGGCTGTAGAAAAGTCCCGCCAAAACTGTTGACGCTTTTAAGAGCATCAACTACCTCCGACTGAGAAGAGCTATCTGAATCAATAAAACTGAACTCTGAATTATTCACGTTCATGTTCAGATCTCCTAAGGTTAGTGAGAAAGACACATTATTGTTGATGCTTGTGGTTTCAGGTGAATCAGACTCTGTCTCCTCTACTGGAGTGGTTGTGATATCTAGGACCTTTGCATCTGGCTTTGAGGGAGCAGTAGATGATGTGTTCAAAAGGTTTGCAACAGATGTCTCACTATCAAGAGCTATTAGAGGTCCTGAGTTCACAGATGTGATCTTATCTTCAGCAGTTTCTTCAGCGTTCAATGATAAACGATGACTGTTTACTTTGGGTTGTCCATAGTTTCCTCTACATACACGTCCATACAAGTCTTCCTCAAACATCATCCCTCCCCAGCGGTCAGTTTCATCTTCCAAAGGTTCATATTTGAACTTTTTGAGCTTCTCTTCAGTCATGAATCCTGGTGACGTAATATTTGTGTATGGTTGAGAGTTAACGCTGAGGGAGTCGGAGGTCTCGCTGCTCGTGTGAGGGTCTGGAGATACACTGTTTCTTTTGCATTCTCCTTCTCTTCCACGTTGCAACGAGGCCACGCCGGTCTGTGAGAGGAGGTAGGCTTCTTTATGGACAGCTAGCTCTTGACCTCTGTGCAGCCAGCCATCAGAATATATCTCGTTCACTGAATTTCTTAAAAATCTCCTTGGAGGCAACGGTGGAGGCTCCTCTTCACATGTTTGTAGCTCTCGTGCATGATTATTGGTATTAACTGGAAGATTATTATGTCTATGGGATGAAGTTGGACTGGTTCTCTGATGTTTCTGAGGAAGTTTCCCTTTAGGTGAATTGAGCCTGCTGGAGGCAAAGGTGTCAAACGAGTCATCCCACTCTCCTGCACTCTGCGACATGGAGCGAGGGGCGGACTGGGTAGGGGAGTTAGGTGCGGCTGCTTTGGGTAGTAATGCAGGGAGAGATATCTGTCTAGCTACTGGCCTGGGGCGCTCCCGCTTTATGGAAGTCATATTTGTAGCACTGACATCGTGAGCAGGGCTGGGTGTGCAGGGATGGGAGGGCAGGGTAGTGTAATGAAAGGGGGATGAGCAAGAAGAGGAGCAAGTCGCAAAAGGAGGGGACCTCTGCAACTCTTCAGCTATGAGCTCCTCAAAAAAGGGGTTGCGCTGCACACGCGAGGGGAAAGGCTTGGAAGGGGAGATGGGGGTTGAGGAGGGAGAGGAATGGGGGGTGAAGGGATTGGTGTGATTGCAGTCATCAGGTGAGATGTGACCGGACTGAGGGGGTACAGGGGAGCGAGGAGGGATGGGAGGGGGTACATCTGAGCTGCTTTCTACCTTAGGAGAAACTTCCAGCCTGTAGAGGAAAATAGGGCACAATAGTCTTCTTAGTTAATGATGTGCCACGTTACCAGATGGGGAACATCTTTCTTAACACAAACAGAAAAGACAACCAAAAGACTTGCTGATATTCCACAAAAAAGTGTGACATTTCTGTTACCTAGAAACCATGACTAACATCAGTAGATATTAGACTGACCAAATGAAAGAATTATGAAAACGGCAACACAAATTAAATCAGGAAAGCAAAGCACATTTGCAAAATGATCACGCAAAAGAAAATGAATGCACTGTAGCCATTCAAGACCATCTGCACTGGCAGCTATTCTGTTGGGTGCGCACATCAACATGGAATGATTTTCTGCACATCCTTTTGCGAGAGCATTTTTCCAAACCGCTGTGATGTTGCATCTTTGCTAGAGAAACGGAGACACACACTGGGTAAAGAAAATAGAAATGCTGGATTGCTATTTGTGGAAAATATAGCATGAGATAATGAAACAGCATGGCCTCAAAATGGAGAAAACTGAACTAAATCGATTCCATTTTCAAATGAGGGAGCAGAGCAAACACTGGACTCAGGACAGCCAACTGAATATAGGCCTCCCATGTGCCTGCTGTAGTGCCTGGATAGAAAGTACATTCATCAATCGCTGTGGAGCCCAGAGGCAAGCCAGTAAATGACCCCGACTCACCTTGGCTTGTTCTGGGACTCAGCAGAGCCAAACCAGCCTCTGAGCCTCCCCTCAGATGTTGAACCAGCCTGGTTCAGGTCTGACTTAGCTGGGAGTGAATCACTCCTCCCTCCAGAGAATAACGTTTTTCTTAGCTTCCTCCCTTTCTCAGGTGAAACAGCAGCAGAGGAGACGACTGGCATCGCCGCTGGGCGACCCCCTATCTGAGCTTGCTGAATTGGGGGAGATGATGCCTGAGCTTCCTTTTCCTCCTCCTTTTCCTCCTTCTTCACCTTGTCAAAGGACCAGCGTCGGCCCTCAGCAAAGGAACCTTTGTCCTCGCTTCTCTTGGTGAGGTTCTGCAGGGAACGAGAGAGCGGGGAACACTTCTCCAGCAGGACCAGCTTGGACGAGCTCTTAGGAGTCGACGGCTCTGAGTCGTAGACGTGGCTTCCATTTATACACAAGGAAGACTTGGACTGAGTCATGGTTTGAACCTTGAGAGACTCCACTGCGAGATTTGTTCGAGGGAAGGCTGTCGTGATCTTACTAGCTTCATCGCTGAAGGCTCGCTTGTGTGTGAGAACCTTTGTGGTGTGCTGGCTGGTGAGCACTGTTGGAAGGAAGGAAGGAAGGAAGGTAGGTTATGAAAACAAAAATGAAACATTTCAAGTCTACATTTTTTTTTTTTATTTGAACACAAGTAATTCTGAGAACATTTCTGAATCTGTATATCGAGCGGGGAATACTCAATTCTTTGCCGTCGTGTTAGCAAACATTTGACTATTACACATCCAGCTGACACAAAGCAACATTAGTATTCATTAGGAGTCATGTTTGCTACCAGGATTAATGTAAATCCACCAGCTAGCCATTAATTTTGTCTTTCTGGGGGTTGGGGCAGTAGAGTATACTTGGATAATCAAAGCTTTATTGCTGAAAACTACTGCCTGTCACAGCTAGAGTCGAGGTTAATGACAGCACTGAGAGTGAACCAAAACCAATGAGCTGAAAGACACTAAAACGCTGTAGAGCGGAGTCGTTGAGTGATTGTCTGTGGACTCCAGGCCAAGCCCAACTCCTTTCACATTACGTGTAGTAATTTGATCCGTTCAGTTTTAGTATCGGTTCGTGCAGCTTTAAAGGCAGCTTTGTATCAGCATCACTGATACATGGCTATTCATAATATTAGCGGACGATTTTAGTTTATCTCAGATTCATATGAGGGCACATACAAGTTTATTTTTCTTCCGTAAATGTTGCACGGTAGTAGCCTACATATCTTGATCACAATTCTGTAATATCCAAATATAAGGGATCCTTATCACACTATTTTGTATATGTTATGTGTACGTGTGCTTAAAATGTTAGATAACAAATATTAGCCTATATATTGTTAGAATACTTTTAAATCTCAAACCCTTATATTGGTATCGGCCTCAAAATTGTGTATTGGTTGGGCTCTTACCTGTTGTGGATAAAGGAGACTATTTATCAGGGTTTTCTTTGGAAAATGTTTAGCAGAGGCGATACAATCTTGTTTCGAGATCAACGTAGCTGCTATATAAATAAAGTTAACTTTAAACAAGGACACCGCAGACGGTGCGAGTGGGAAACACATTCTCCGACACACACTCAGCACAGGGGGCCCTGTCTACATTTTTTTAAATTGCTTTTTATATTTTATTTTAGGAGCCTTCCAGAAAAAGCATTTCACTGTTATACTTGTGTGACATACTAAAACATTTGCATTTGCTGTGCGAAATGATCCTCATGTAAAATATCCCTGAGGATTAATGCTTTTTCAAAATATTTTAATGTTTGTGGAGGTGGCCAGTCTCCGCTATAAAACACTGTAGGAAACCGTGATTTATTATCGGGCAATACAAACAGTCGCCAGCCTTAATGTTGTACACATAGAAATAATTTCAAAGCCTACCTTTTTTAGCTAAATCTGTCTCTCCATAGTGGGTGTCCACTCTCACTTTGCTAGTGTAGATGGGAGAGCTGGGAGGGTCTGACATCAGATCCAGACTGGGTGGAGGGCCGGGGTTATCACTGACCATGGAAGAAATACTACTCTCTGAAGCCAGAGATGAACATGACCTGGTGTCAGATGACTTGCGCAGCCTTCCTTTGAAGAAATCTTTCACCTTGCTCCTCTTCTCCTCTGCTATCTCCACATCTGGTGGCGGCACCACCACTCCGCCCTCCTCTCCAAACGGCTGCCCCAGGGATCCTGACAGGGCGGCGTAGCGGCCTGGCACAATGGCCGAGGAAGACTCCACATCCCCCCTCTTCCTCCCTGTGACACGATCCTTGAGCTTGCCAAAAGCAGAGCGAGGTTTGTCCTTCATGGTGAGGTCGAACATGCTGGCGGTCATGTTGTTGCGAGTGAACTGGACTGTAAGCTGAAGCTCGCCGCGCTCCTTCTCCTTCCTTCCCGCCTTAGAGTTTAGCTTGAACCATCTGGAGCCACAACAGAAAAAGGGAAAGTCATCCTCCACGCTGTGACAGTCAATCTCACATCACTGCTTTAAATAAAATATATTACTTTAGCAGGATATGTGAAGTGTTATGCTATCAGTTTAAAGCACAAATCAGAGGTTGCATTTATTATCTGGCTATTCCCCGGGACAAAACACGCAACAATTAAAACATTGATTTCCTTTTGGCAATGCTTTCCAGGTATTACATAATCTGGAAATACTGCCCGGGGGGGGGGGATTGTGCTCAAAATCTTTTGACAACAAACTGTTTACAGGCCTCCAAGCAAGAAATCACAACCCAAACTGCTTGAGTCAACCAATGAAATCGTCCCTTCTGTTCCTGCCTCCTAAAGTCCTTTGAGTGGAAAAGTGTGCGTTTCACTAAGAGGAGCGAGGGCAGAGAGCCCACAAGCCAGATGTGTTGTACAGCTTTATTCTACTCTGCTCCTTAGTGGTGATGGTGGAAATGCTTCACATATACACTGGCGAATCCTGTTGCATCACCTCTGGCACAACTGAGGCCTTCAAATACTTAGAATCCAAAGGTGAGATTCAGAGCCACATTTCAATGCTTACAATATGTACAGGATGACAGGTTAAGTTGTAATGGCTCATTTGAAGTAGTATAATTTGTATTTAATCCCTAGATCTGTCTGTATAATTCAACAGCACCACAAACTGCAGCCTCCAAAATGACCATGCAGTTGAATCAACACCTCTCTAAAACAGTCTGAACAAAAACTAAACCTTCATGAATGTGGGATTTATTGCAAACTGGTAACCAAGTGTATATACGGTATATTTTTTTAGTTACGTTTATTAATCTGACATTTAAAAAAAATTAAACAAATCATTTCAAATCCTTCAAAATGTAATATGTAGAAAAAAAGGTAGTCTATAATAAAATGACATAAATATAAACAGCACATGTTCTATTTGCCTTAACTTATTTACTACATAATTTGAAGGGAAAGGTGGCACATTTAGAGATGACTGGTTTCATTTAACAGGGAAAGAAAGACCAGTAATTTAAACTTTTGATTAAATTGGTATTCAGTGCCTTTCATATACAACAACCCTACATGTGTCAGCCAGAGTTCATGCTCCGTAAAGACCAAATCAGTGAGTAGTTGCTGAAAAATGTTGCACCTTTCCAAAACCTATCCACAACTAACTTAATGTCAAATTCCAATAAATAGTTATTGACACTAGCTAACTTCTACCATGACTTTCACACAGACACTGTGGCTCTTTATCTCAGTCAGCTGAGGTTCTACTGAGCCGTTCGGGTTTTATTTTGTCCTCAAAGCAGCTTCACCTCTGAGGAGGCTGAACTCCAGTGTTATGTCAGTCAGTGTAGGACTCCTGTTCCCACAATGCAAATCTGCCCAGAGTCATTGGATGAACTGGTTCTTGACATACATCACTGTTTACAACACTGTATGAGGTAAACAGCCTCAACCCTGTAAAACGTGTGTGTGTGTGTGTGTGTGTGTGTGTGTGTGTGTGTGTGTCTCTCCTTACTCACTATAGGGAACCTACAGACTAAACTACACATTTTCAGCCATAGTTAATGTTCATGGACACGTCTTGCATGACCAAACCTTTTTTATTTAACAATCCTCCTCACATCCTTGAACTATTTATATCTGCACATTGATACCAAGTGTGGCAGTTCTACATTTCCAAAAGCCACAGCTATATAGTGCCATTGCGGAATGCTGTTTACTGCAATATTTTGCGTGCAGAAAGTACTGAAGAAGGATCCAGAGCCCCATTAGTAAATAATCTGAGTAGTTCGTCTCTGTTCTGACTGCAGCCATTAAATTAAAAAAAAAATGAAACTGAGGATGTGCTTTGTGCATAAAGATGGCTCTTTCTGGCTAAAGTCATTTCTTGTTCCACAGTGGAAACTGCATCTCATCTGCATCTCTTGTTGACTTGCAGTGCATTGTGGGAGCTGCTACTGGAGTAGCCTAGGAGAGGATATCAGCCTAGAGGGCCAGACTCTAATGGGCCTGAATGCATTTATGGATCAAGCTTTAGCAGTTATCTGTGTCATCCTGCAAAACGCATCCGATTTGCTGAGCTCTTGTCTTGTGAAAGGTTAGTCTGTGAAACCAGCTGCTGTGGCTTCAGGATCATCTGTGCACCAAAGCAGGACCAGCTGCGTGGCGCGAACAGGGTGAGTGGAGAAAATGATCCCTATTGAGGTTAAATGAAGCACTACATGAAACGTTTATCATTCTGCTGCAAAGTCTACTACATAACCTAACCCTATCCTCAGTGCTTCTGTACTTCAGTACAATTTTGAGGTACTTGACTTGAATATTTCCACTTCTACTCCACTACTCCATTGTAGAAGACAATATTGGACTTTTTACTCCACTGTATTTATTTGACAGCTTTAGTCATTTTGCAGGTTCAGATTAATAACACACAAATAAATAAATGATGTGTTATTAGGGATAAAGCTACCAGCTGCAACACTGGTGATGATGCAGTGATATAATATAGTATATTATGGGCCATTCTGCATAATGAGTATTTTTACTTTTGGTCCTTTAAGTATATTTGCATGCTAATACTTGAATGCAGGCCTTTCACCTGTGACAGAGTGTATTTACGCTGTTCTGACACTTGCTACATAAAACGTGCCGCTTGTATCTAACTGGGCAGTGAACCGCGCGCTTCGTCACAGCAGGCGACATTAAAACAAACCCAACGTACTCGTCTCGGGGACACACTCCGTCCTGGAATATCTTATCCAGCGGGATGATGGTCTGACCGAGGAACACGTCGAGGCCGATCAGCACCCGGTGCATGACCGTGAGGACCAGGTCCCCGCTCCCAGGGGGGTACGCGCTGCGGCCGTCGTCCTCCAGGATCCCGGGGAGCAGCTCGAAGCAGCACTCCTCGTTCCACTCGGGCACCGCCGCCTTCTCCACCAGCCCGGTGGTGTACTTCTCCTTGCTCACCTGCATGACGGTGTAGAGGTAGCGGCTGCCGTGCTTGCCCTTGGTGCGCAGTCCTCTCGCGCGGAGGACGGTGACATTGACGTGGGTGGGGACCCACCGCTGGTCATCGTCCAGGTCTATCAGTGACATCATCTTGCACCGCTACACGGGGGCGCACTTGGTGCCTGCGTGTCCCCCTAAGAGTCGCAGCTTCACTCGGCCGCCTGTCTCGTCAGTGGACCGGTGCGATTCATCCCCCTGCGCGTCGCGTTTCCGCGCTGCGCAAAAAAAAATAAAAAGAAACGCACCTCTGCGGAACGTCTCCAAAGTCCGCCGCGCCTCCGAGGAGGGAGGGTTCACCCGAGGTCAGCTTCCGGGCAGCAGACCGGGGCCTGAGCTCCGCGTGGCGCTCTGCACGCCAGGACCCCGCGTGCACTCGCTGCGAGCCCACGCGCCGCTCCGGACGTGTCGCAGCCGTTAGTTTGCTGTCAGAAATCCGCTCGTGTGTTCAAGGCCCGCCTTCCTCCAGAGGAGAGAGAGAGAGAGACACAGAGAGAGAGACACGGAGACAGAGAGAGAGAGGGAGAGAGACACAGAGAGAGAGACACGGAGACAGAGAGAGAGGGAGAGAGATGCCGCAGAATTAAAGAGAAACACCCAACCGAAGCTGGATCAGAGCCGCCGACACGCGCGCTGGTGACCGAATCATGTTAGTGACTCTGTTCTTCAGCTCCCGGTCAGTGAAATGCACTACTTTTTTTTTTTTTTTTTTATAACTCGTTTCTTAATTATTATTATGATTATTTCGCCCATGTAGCTGTCACGGGACAAACCTTAAACTCCTACATTGTTGTTGCGCATGCGCGGCCAAATGAGCTCGTTCCAACTAGTAACATAACAAAGGAGTAGTTCAGTGAACGGTTCACTCATGATCGACACATCACTAACTGTCAGAGAGTGGATGTTGGTGCACGTGGGCAGTGAGGAGTCACGCAACAGAAATAAAATTGAAATAAACTTGCTTTTAGTTTAAACCATCAATAGACCCTTAAGGCTCAACCACAGTTCAGCCCTTTATTGATATTGGCTTCTACTGGCGCAGTTACGGCGGGTTACTGTCAGTCTTGCAACTACAGTGCCACCTGGCGGAGATCGGTGACAGGTCAGTATGAGAAGAATCAGAACCAAAGAGACACAAACACACATCAAAGGTTCCCAGGTGGAGGCACTGTAGTCACATCCTGCCATTTCTTTTTGAACGACTATAAGGCGTCAGCCAGCAGTGGATCCGCTGAAATATCTGCTGCATCACTGACAGACATTTGACTGATTTGATTGACTGAGGCTTCGAGTTTCTGTATTTCTGCAGCATCACCAGCAGATGCCGTCATGCAACCGGTGGAGGAAAGTAACTAAATACATTTACACAAGTATTGTTCTTAAGTACAGTTTTGAGGTACTTACTATGGAATGATAGGAGTGCCACAATAAAGAATAAATATGTAAATAAAAGAATAAAAGAATACGACAATAAATGTGGAAATATAAAGAGAAATAAATAAAAGAATAAAAGAATACGA